>JAAGVU020000024.1:336366-362337 GCA_011763525.2 Mormyrus iriodes
TTTTACAACATAAGCAATTAAGAAATAACATGTATTGTCCAGGAACAAAATTTGTGTTACATAGTGTTATTATTATTTCTTTTACAGCTCTACAGGTTTGGTTTCTGTGATAGGATGACTTTATAAAGGTGGCATTCAGGTACACACAATATTGACCCAAACACAGTGGCACCCCCTGCTGGCCTCTCAGCTCAGTATACCTACCCGGGTGAGGCCACCTCGATTGCAGGCAGACAGGGAGGTGCACTTGAGAGAGCTGGATGACTGTCCTGTGAATGAATAAAAATGTGGGGTGTCAGCAATTGTGACAGCAGGAACAATTCATCCACACTCACATTCGGGACAGAAATTTCAAGCCCCGCCCACAATGCCTTTGGTGATCATATGTATATAGTATCTGGGTGTGATCGTGTAATTACTGGTTATTATTACACGTATGCGAGTATCTTCGCAGCATAAAGATGCCCGCAGCAAAACTCCCCATCGATGTGTCGTGCTTATGACTAGATTTTATTCTCATAAACACATCTTACAGCAGTGTGTGCAATTGTTTAAAAGCAGTGACTCTCTCCAGACAATTATCTTAACAGCCCTCTCTTGGACTACAAGAAGGCAGACATTGCTGGCCAGGTCTAAATGCCCCCCCCCCAACAGCTCTCCCCAGCCTGATTTATTGCAAGATGCATTACGCATTATATCAGATTAATGCAAATCCTGGCTGCCTCCACTATCCAGCCCCATCTGTCAGACTGCTTGCCAAACAGTGACCTTGATGCAAGTGAGACAGACTTCATAGTGTCTGAGAGAAAACGGTGTGATCGTGCCCCGCCAGGATCTGGACTACCAGCACGTCTGCTCCCGGTACATCCTCATCTTTTAAACCGTAGGCGGAGAGTGAGGAAGGACTTTGTTGCCAAGCAACTGGCCAATGACAAATGCAATCAGTATGGTAGGACAGTCTTACTCAAAGGCAAAATACATTTATTACATCAGCAGTGAATAATGTTAATTAAAGGCTTATAAATGTGCACATTCAGAAATTACAGACAGCCTGGGATAACTTCCAGGCCCCCCGCCACCCTGAGCAGGATATGCAGTTACAAGATGAATAGGATGGAATTATAAATAATAAGCTTATTTAGAAAATTAAACCCCCTGAGTAATGATGATACTTCCATCCACCAAATAATTTACATAAGGAATGTAATATTGTCTGAAATATATGAGCTATTTGTATATAAACAATTATATGAGCAATCTTTATAGAATCCAAATTTTTAAATAAAAATATTAAATTATATGATGGTATTATTGAATAGACAATCTTTTTTAATTAGGACAGTGCACCAAATATGCAAGTTTCTGTCTGAACATCCGAAATGAATAGTTCTGTCTGCAAGAAACAAGGTGCACATACTATGTGTATACACTATAAAGGTGCATTGACTGGGTCTGGCCACAAGAGGTCTTCAGAGGCCTTGCCCTCTTCACACTATTTGGCAGGATCACAGATGTGAGCTTATCTCTATCTCTAACCACTAATATCCGTTACAAAGGGGGGCAGCAGTCTGAAGGCTCTGCACACACACACAGACCTTAAGGCACCCTGGGGGCTGTAAAAAGTGGGCATTGTTCTGCATTTCATTGTAATGACACTTTGCCAACAGTATGATTATGGAGGGATTCCTTAGCTTTCCCATATCCCATCATATCCCGCAAGAGTTTGAAGTCAGTGCACAGGATTAGCCACTTATCCAGTGCCCCTGGAGTTTTTGGGGTTGCTCAAGGCCCTTGTTAGGGGGTTCAAAAGAGATCAGATCACAGGACAGGTTCCGGCAAGCTTCCGTTCATGAGTGCAGAGGTTTAGCCTGCAGAGTCACACAGAGGAAGGGTTGCGAGTATTTATCGGGAGGTCTCTAGCCCTGCTGGTGGGTGGCATCTTTCCTCCAACGCAGTCCTGTTGCTACCGTGCCTGTAGGTGCTCTCTGCTCATGTTCACTGCGTAAAAACATACATTCTGGACAGGTATAGCTTTATTCGCTGGGACATTCCTTTGATGTTCATGTAATTAATAATTCCAAACCACTAAATGATGAGATGAATACTGAAGTGAAAAGCAAGTTCCCTCAGAAACATGCACCCATTCATGCACCTACACATGCACACACGCATGCACGCACTCAACTGCCTGCTCACCTACTGCTGCAGGTGTCCTATCGGGGAGCGAGCGGGTTTTTCTGCGAATGGGCCCCCCCTTCTCCTTTTCCTCCTTCAGGATCAGCCTTCCTAGGTTGGACTGGATCTGAGAGACATGTTGCACGTATGTCAGCGCATCAGGATCCAAAAGGCCCAGCTTCCTATAGATGATCAATCTGTCGAGACAGCTTTGGTGCTGTGGAAACCCTCACTGGGCTAGATTTAGCATGTCAGTCACTGCCAACAGGTGCTTGACAGAGAACCACAATCGAATTCACTGCAGGTGTCAATGATAACTCTTACGTATCTGCTGTAGCTACACCAGGGCAGGACCCCTAGTGGCCTGCTTACCTTGCTAAGCTCCTCTTCTTGCCTCTTTCTCCTTTCCATCTCCATCGGTTCGTCCTCATCTTCCTCCTCCTCAGTTGTGCCTTCCACCACCCTCTTTCTTCTCCACTCCGTCTCTGTGGTAAAAGTGAAACAAGCCTGGAGTGGGATGAGGGAGCCACCCCTGGCCTGCTCTTCCTACCTCTGCCCCTTAGTGGCTTGACTGGACTGTTCCAGTAGACCCCCCGCAGCATCTGACTGTAGATCCAAGTGAATGTGTGGAATGCAAGTGCGTTTGATGAGGATATGAAAATGTGCACAAGCCTACCTATAGCAGCCAGTGAGGGGGGGCAGGGCCAGTATTCCGTCTCGATCTTGGAGGGCTGGTTGGGGTCAGGCGGCTGAGCAGCAGGGAACTTGGACGACTCGATGATGATGTCCTCCATGTGTTTGCCGTGCGCGCCTGCTGAAACATCTGGGGGGGCAATGTGCGGATGTTGTGTCCAGCAAATTCCTTCTAACTCATTTTGATTAATGTCACTTGTTTACTAAAATTCGGCTAGTCTAAAAAAAGGCATTACCATGCTTGTAGATAGGGGGCTTCTTGTATAAGTTTGTACCGTTATCTGAAAAGGCAGGGAGAGAAGAGAGAGGCAGAGTGTGAAACGAGAAGAGGGGTCATTGTAACTGCAGGCATTAAATGCCAGATAAGGGCTCATGGGCACCAGCTGACCTCTGACTCTAATGCTGACGTCACAGTGGGTGAGCGGGATTTACCTGGCCTGTGGAAATGCTGTGGGGGGGCTTTGGTGGCGCTCACTTTGCGGATCTGGGTTGTAGATCCTGTCAAGGAGCCCCCTGGAGATCCCTCCTCCACCCACTCCTTGGACTCCTTGCATGCAGATACATGCTGACATGGGGGAGGGATCATGTTAGCAGGGTCACACACCATATACCAAGGAGGGAGCCTAACCTGAAGTGCTGTGTGCAAAAAGTAGCAAACGGCAAACCATTGCTGGGAGGCCTGGTTTACCAACAGGCTGTCACGCTTTGTAAAAAAGCAGCTGGCCAGGCCTCAGATGTCAATAAGACACTAAGTAATGAATGCACTAACAAATGCAGAAATCTGAACAGGGATCTTCACCTGCCATGTAAATATCTGAAGATACATCCATACTGATTGATTGATTGATTGATTGATTGATTGATTGACCGATTGATTGATTAATTATATGGATTCTGGCAAATTGAGGATACTTCTTAGATTTTTTTTTTAATTACGTAAATAGTTTTGCACTTGTGCACAAGAGGTCCCCATTTCCCAAGGTCACGAGCACAAGGCTGTGCTTTGACTGGGCATTTTAAGGACAGGTTCCTGTGCTCGTATCTCATCGCTGACCATTTCCTCCTTTGATGATAATTAATTATTAATATGTGGGTGGATGCCAAAGGAACAAAAGGAGAGGGGAAAGAGCCCGTATCCGGATGGACAGGGTCTCGCTGTGAGTTTTGTGTTTTGATGAGCAATGAGGACAGAGTAGGAGATGAACAGTAAATCAATATGGCTTGCTTCCCATAATGCACTGCAAACCTTCCCCCCACTCTCTCCAGCATAACGCTACATGTCTGAGTAACCTTTTTCCTGATGGTAATAAAATCTCAGTGAAGCCGTTTGAATAGTGTAGCATGTCAAACAATGACCGATTACTAAATCTACTGGCGGAAACGCGGAGCGAGTAGAACTGGTCTATGATCAGCTGGCATCAGTTTCGGCTGGTTTGTCATATTATCTTCCTACTGTAATATTGCTTATGCATTGATACACTTACAGTATATCTGTAATACTACATAAATATTGTATTATACATCAATCCATTCATCCATCTTCTATAACCACTTATAGCAGGGTTAGGGTAATCCTGGAATCTGTTGCAGAAGGCAAGAGGCACCCTACAGGGAATGCATTATATCTTTAAAGTTATCCATTTTTTCAATATGCAAAGTACTTTAAGGTTGAAGAGTACATTGAGAGTACACATACAATGTACTACCAGTAATGAGGTATTGCTCTTTTTCAAACTGGCCCACTGTATATCGGTGAAAGTCCTTTGTAGGCATCTGAATGTGCATGAATTCACATCGAGACTGCGCACTAAGGATGTGTGGATTGATTCTGAAATATAGATTCTTTCGATCTGAATGTTCAGTTTATAAGAATCGATTATGACGTTAAAATATTTATTTGACTGGGTCATTCACATGTTTATATGATTAGAGGATATAAACTGCTACTAGGCAGGGTCACCCATTAGAGGGGAGAAAGGGGAACACTTTCAGGGCCCTGGACCACTCAGCAAATTTCACTCTCAGTACCCCCCTTTCCACCCGCAATATCAAATCCCTGAAATGGGTTGGCCCGGCACCAAATTTCAGTATCAGTATTAATTGGTATTACTTGGTAGATCTCTATCCCTACTGCAAACAGTCTACATATCCTCCTCCTAAATGAGCTCCTCTAATTACATAAACATTATCCCAAAGCATCTCTAATTTGAATCCACACACAGCATGGGAGCTAGGATGAAGCGCGCCCCCTAGTGGAGAGGACTTCTCCAGATTAGGTGGCAGTCGAGGGCACTGTGGGCTGGGAGCTAACTGAGGTTGAGGTCATCAATCTCACCTCAGGAGAGGGCGGAGGAGAGATGGAGTGCGGCGACATGGACCTCTAGAAAAAGGCAAGAAGAAAACAGTCGGGTTCAGACTCAAAACGCCGTCCAGCAGGATGGAGCAACATGCCTGCATTAACCTGCTATAAGCGGAGCAGTTAGTGAGAAAAACCCCCAACATCAGGGCTGTGACTGTGCATGCTGACCTCCCGGCTCCGAGACAGGTCGGTCCGGTCCAGTGCGGAGAAGCTGAAGTGAGGCTCGTAGGTCATTAGGTCTGGTCGCTCAACCTCCAGGATGGCTTTGTCCTTTGGAATCGCTGCCAGGTCCTTGTAACCTATGACCTGATTGTCCATTCTTGCCTGGAAGGAGAAGGCAGGACACAGGAATTGTAAGGATCATGAGCTCAAGATGTCTGACCATCTAGGGTGAGAGCAGCGGGTTAGAGGAAGGTCATACTATTCAGATATAAAGGGAAAGGACTGAGGAAGTCTAAGTCTGGTAATGGAACCAATCCTGCATGATCCCTGTCATGGGTGACTGAAATATAATTATCATCATGAACATTACTCAATTATAATAAATGCATTATCTTTGATCTGTCTCCAAATTACTATCTCATGCTAGTGATGTAACATCCTGGTCAGCACAGAGGACCACTTGGGCATTGATATCAGCGGACTCACCACGATGGAGATAGCGGGTGATCCAGGGAGACTGGGACCGCGTGAGGAAGAAACGCTTCCGGGGGCCGTGTCGGACTGTTGCTGTCCGGGAACAGAGGTCAGGGGTCAAGAACCGCGGGTCGAACACAGCATACAGCTATGGAGAACCAAGCTAACCGCACTCCAAGTACACCGCTTCTTGGCAAGATGCGAATCCAGAAAGATCAGGAAACACCATCAGTTCCGATCATTGAAAAATTAAACAAAACAACCAAAAAAAAAGAAAACTTACGAAACGTTAGACTAAACAAACGTTTAAAACAAAGGCATCAGGCAAAACGCACGACAAAGACACACATACACAAAGACAAAGCAAAGTATTTTCAGTGCTGCAAAACCCTTTGGTAATATGTAATCTGAACACGCTATGAGGTCTGGCGTGATTCAGTCAACATGACCTATCCTTAAACAGACAGACCATCAGAGCACAACGTCAGCAAACCCTAGAGGACATTACATCCCTCTAATTGCACAAACGGCAGTGAGCGATGTCTGTCAGGGGTTTGAAAATACCGGGGTGTGGCTGTGCCCCCGGCCAATCAAGCGGTTACCTTCAGCATCGTTATACAGGAAAGCAAAAAGCAGAGATCTTGCTTTTGCGAGTGCTGGGTGTGTGTGTTATTTTCTCTACGGGAGAGAGACAGAAAAAGAAAGAAAGAGAGAGATGAAGCAAAGTGTTAAAACTGGGAAAACAGAACTTTAGTCAGTTTGGTCCCAGACATGAAAGAAAAGCAGAGCAAACAGCTCAGCAGACAGAGTTAGCTTATGTTTTTTGGAAACAGAACCTTGGAATCATTGGCCCCTCATTAATGCGATTCCTCTAGGCGGCCGTGGAGAGAGAGAGAAACGTAATGCGGTCATTCGATGTCACGTATACCGGGTCTCCACACGCACTGACCGCCCTCAGCACCAGCCAGTGGTAAGAGACGCTACGAGCACAACGGACATGATAGCAGACGTTGGACTACAGGTACACCTTGACTGGTAAACTGGGACAAGCACAGCACAAATACAAAGAGTCAGAATTTGAATAATTACTGAGTATTTGGACCCCCATCCAGAAAAAAACCCAACGTTCTGTGGAGTTCCTGAGATCAGGAAAAGGGCCAAGAGTGTACAATTATACCAGTAACCATGTCGTCACCTTCTTCACAGGAACGTGTGAGATGTTCCTCATGTGGAGTCAGGCATGTTATTACTGGCTCTTGGAATGCAGATCCTGGGTTCCTACCTTAGAAGGTCTGGAGGGTCATCTCTCTGAGGCCACAGCTCCTGGGCTCAAAGACAGCTCTGTAGCACGGAACACAGCACAAACAACAATAAGCAGTGATGCACAGCCAGAGCCTGCTCCCGAGTGCGTGCAAAATGGGAGGGAAGCAAAGCGGCAGGATCAGCATCACCATCAATGGCTGCAGCTGTAGTCTGCATGGGCCTCAGTGTAAGTCTAGTCAGACTTGCCCGTATCTGATTTTTCTTGTGCCACAGTGCTTTGGAAATGTGTGACTAATTTAATTTAACTGACACTGCCAGGGTGTCTTGTCTGGGATGGGCTCCACCTTACACCCTGCACTTCCAGGAATCAAGGCATATGTATTTTTAATTACCTTCTAAAAACTTCAGATATTTTTGCTGAATTCATTAATACTGACAGGACAAAGGGAGGGTGATATGAATGTGTTTCAAAACCAAGGTTTCCACTACAATTTCAGCTGAAAATTGGAAGCAGGGGGAAAATAAGTTATCAAAATGCACACTGGGTGCAATTTATCCTTAACCACTGTCTGCTGTATACTAAATGGGAAAAGCCAATGCGAAGTGAGTTAAACCTGTCAGTGACCAACAGCATGATGATCCCACCCACTGTGGCTTTCAAAGCAAAACCATCACAGAATCTGATCCATCCATGGATATTTCTAACAACTCCATTAGGGGGAAAATGCAGCGGAGGTGTACAAAGTACAAATACTTCGTTTCTGTACTTAAGTATTTTTTTTCCCCTCCTGATTATTTGTACTTTCCTTTAATATTTTAAGATGTTGCGCCTTAACTTCGCTACATTTCTGAATCAAATAACGACTTTTTCCTCCCATACTGTCACGCTCGCGATTATGTCGGTGAGGAATGATGCAGAAATGACAGAAGCGGTAGTCAAGGGGAATGGTGAACCCCGTATAGGGACTTTATTACTCCAACTGGGGCGCGCACAAAAGGCCATAGAATACTACACACTACCACAACGACCGACAAGGGAGCACAGGACTGGGGAGCTTTTATGCACAGAAACATGGAGGAGTAAACGAGGGGCACCTGTGGTTGATTAGCAAAGGGCGAAAACACGAGGTAACCATGACAATTAACAGGCGCGGCTAAACAGCAGCCCCGCCCGCGGGAAACGTCGGGGAAAAAGATCGGTAGGGCGGAGCTGAACGTGACACATACATTCTGCACGACCATAGTTACTCACGCCCCAAAAATACCACTGCATGCATCTTATCGCGTACATCTCGTCGATTCTGGGTACAATATGAATTACAATTTTTTTCACTTAGAATGAAGATCGCGATTTTCTCTCATGTTAATTATTATTATTTGCATTACATATTGTCTTTTTGAAGATGGATCAAACAGTATGTAGAAATATCGGTTAACGTGCCGAAATTGATGTATTGTTGTACAATATTAACGCCTTAGTCGATATTAAAAGTAATCAGCATTAGAGCTACTCGTCAAATAATGATACAGTAACTGCGTTGGACGATCTGTCACTTTCCGTAACTGAGGTGGAGGGCTTTCTTCATCTCATTCACCGCATAAAAGAAGTTTACTGGCCTGTGAAAAGTACCAGTCTGTGAAATGTTTATAATGGATGTTTCCCATATATCAATCTTTCGTTTCCTACAGAATACAAACGTTAATTCGCTAGCAAACGTGACAAGGCTAGCTGCTTTTTATGAATGAAAAAATACACGATTCAGTTTTCCTTCTTGTGCTGTACTGTAATTGCAATGCTATATTCAAACCAGTCTTTCAGTCTTTTCAATTTTCAAAGCATATATTGGTTATTGTAAGAACAATACATTTTAATATACAGTACTTTTTTGCCTAAGTACTTTTAAAACCAGGTGTCCAGGGTTGCCATCTTTCACGAATCTGGCGTGACACTTACGCTTTCAGACTGTTACGCTCACCCAAAAATCTTACCGCAAATCTGTATTATTCCATTATAAACCTAAAATTGGCTATTGGGGTAGTTTGCAAACCCTACAGACGTTTTAGATGGTAATAAACTGTTACATACATATAAATGCATGTGCATTTGTGTGCAGACTTGCCTCGAATTGAAAATCTAACTCCAGCCCGCTGACCAAAGTTGGCGAACCTGTTTTTTTTTACTGTTACTTGAGTAGTATTTTACTGGATGACTTTAACTTGAGTAACATTTTGGTGTGATCTGTAATTGGGTATGAAAATGGAGTACTCATTCCACCACTGATATGCAGCCCCCCATAATCTGCCATTTTGGGCCTTCTAAAATCACAGTAATACCAGCTTGCAGGGATTAATTAAATCCATCTCCGGAACAGAGTAGCACCAGCTGGTGGTTGGAAATTATGAACACCTGAATAGGCAGCAGAGATGAAGACATGTCTGAATGAGACCCTTTACGATTTAATCAACTCAAATTAGTCAAGCAAGACACACAGGGCCAGATGCGAGACTTCACTGTAGCGACCTCAGCATCGTACCTTCCACTCATACACTTCAAATATAAATTTCAAATTAGCCTGAAAAGTAGCAATAATTATATTAAATAATTAGTGAATTGTCCAGGGCAACATGATGGCTCAGGGATTAGAATTGTTGCCTGACACCTCCAAAGCTTTGAATCTTGTATCAACTGTGAAAATGGCACATGAATGCCTACTTTTTATTTGTGCAGGTGTCCTCATAACTGCTATGTTGTTCTCTAGTTTCCTCGTGCAGTCCAATAGCATGAGGTTAGATTAATTGGACTCTCTAACACTAAGTGTAGCAGGAAGTGATCCCCGGCCTTGTGCCCTGTGCTTCCTGGGATTGGCTGCTGGCTCATAGCAGCTCTGTAGCGGATAAGTGGATAAAGTAGATGGATAATAATGTATATAAAACCACAAATAAATGCTGAAGTCATTTCAATGTTCTACAGCACCATTCTGCCCCTAAATGTTCATTACGGCAGGGTCTGGGTTACACACCCAAGTCCTCCATCTTCCTGACCCATTTTCTGTCTTTTCAAATACACTGAAGCTTTTCCCTTAAATTTTTCATGACCTACGGTAAGTGCAGCTTAGAAACCGCAACGATCCCCCCTCTTCAGTCTGAGAAAGTCACAGAGCTGGAACAGTCACGCTTCACGCTCCCTGAGTTCATATGTGAAAACCCTGTGTTAGGGGCAGATGGGGTCAGCAGAGCCAGGAGGCAGCCAAGGTAGGGTAGGGGTGTACCTGTCCGCCAGGTCCAAAACTCCAGCAGACAGCATTCTGCCCCGGAGGGCCCTGGTGGTCCTGCGGGTGTGGGATAGAATCTCGGCCTCAAGACAAAAGGCAACTCCTTCTATCCACCCGCTAATCTCCTTGCTAACAAGCAGAATGCTGTCAGCATGAGTTACTGTCTCCCAATATAATCTGGTTTCCAGGCAACTGGAGAGGTGGGATGGATCACCTGCCCCCCTTAGAGGGGTGGCTGAAATTCGTTTCGGACCTTCTGTTCCACATGCTCCATTTTAAAGCTGAGGAGCCTGGCACCAAGGTGAGAGCCTCTACCTTCAAACGAAAATCCAACACCGCTCCTGATTTTTCACAAACCCTATTAATACGTGCGGCTCCGTTTCAGGCTGGAGATTTCAGGCCATATGTACATGTGCAGGTGTGTGTATTCTTTTTTTGTTGAGGTGTACATGTGGGCAAAGGAGCTGTAGCTTGACTGAATGTAAGCATGCTGTTGTTCTTCTGAGCGTGGAATGGAGATGCCAGGGTGACAGTATCTAGGCAGAGGCCTTCAGCCTGGGCCCACCGGGGGACCACATTGTCTCCTAGCAACAGCCCATGGCCATTAGGGCTCCCCTGGGGGACATTTATTTACCCATAGCCCCACCTCAACATACTTAGAATATGAAAGTGGCAACTGAAAAAGAGGTGAAGGACAAATCTGTTCGCAGGCCTAAAGCTATTGCTCCCAAACACACAGCACACAGAAGCAGATGCTTTAAGCTAAGTGCCGGATCTGAAAAGAAAAAGAAGAGGAGATTTCTGTGAAATATGAAACATCTACCAGTGACCTGACACAGCATGAAGCATAGGCATCAGGCTTGACCACTAGGTGGAGCACGTAGCTGTACGAGTTCCATTCAGAACCCCGAGGACACTCTCCTGTAGCTCCTGGTGCACACCTCTGGATGAAACAGGCTAAGTGTGAGCTTCCCAAACCCTAAAGGATCCTGCTGTTGAGCAATACATGTGTCGTGGATCACGTCTGAAACATCTGTAAGGTGTGTAAATCACTTTCGGTATAGTAGGAGTAAATAAGTAATGTACCTGTGAACAAACATCACTCATCCCCCGCCCCTCCTGCCTTCCTAAGCTTCCACAGCAGACTAGAGAGCTACACAGGAGTCATTCGATCACCATGTGAAGGCAGTGCAGGGATTAGGGGACCTGCTGATTAACAGGCATCTGAGCGAAAGGCAGGCAGCCCCAAGATCTTCACAAGGGATACTCTCTCTCGCAGCCCTGGATTCACGTGTCTACACTGCTGTCTGGGGTTTTACAAATGCCTTTGCTTACCTTTCTGCAGCACGCGCTGCCTCTTCTATGGTCATAGTTTCATTTTCTTTAACGCAAGTTCTTTTACAAGAACATTGAAAAGCCAGAGTAAATAAACAGCCAGTATCTCCTGTGGTATCCCCAGGTAGACCTCCAGGCTTCAGCAAACAGGTATTTCCTTAAAAAAACAGCTGTTTTTTTAGCCTATGTAGATGTGTCAGTTCTTAGAGTGTCCTTCCTTTTCGCCTAGCTACTGTGAAAGCCTGCCATGAGAATGTGAGTTTGGTGCATTAATTTTTCGCACATTTCATGAAGAATTGTGATCTGTGGGCAGGGACGGATTAATGCACAGGCTATCTGAGGATACAGCGTAGGATTCCAGCTAAACCTAGGGCTACCGGCCAACAAAACAGGGGCTAGCCTTGGAAAACATGGAATGGTTAAACATATTTTGTCTGGCTGATTGATCTGCTGGTGTAATACTGCCTCCGATTGGCTAATTTTATTGGCCGCACCCCTCTGCTCTCCATTGATTTTGCATCATTTTTATTTCCGTCTCTTTTCTCTTTCGGCTCCAAAAACCTTCTCCTTGTGGAGGGGTTGTGGTCGAGGCCCTTCATGTAAGGTTTCTGATGGACCAAGGACCCCTTCTGTCAGAATCTGCAGTATCAGTGAGGAAAGGTCTGGTTTGACTTCAGGCACGGGATTTACCAAAGTGCTGTTGTCTGTGTTTTTCATGATGGAGAGGAGAGGGCATCCCCTCACTGTTCAACACACACAATCACACAATCTCTACATCATGTTAGAGTTATAATTTCTCAAGTTGTAATTATATTTTTATGTTACATTTTGCTGTTAGCTCACTAGAAATAACCATACAGATTCTGACTTATGCCTCTCGAACCAAAAAATGTAAAAAATAAAAAAAAAACACATTAAACCCTTTTTCAGCATGTACTCGTGAAACTATCGCAAACAAACAGGCACGACTGGAGACAAGAAAAATGCTGTAACATAGTTTAGGCTGAGCAGGAAGTTGGCAATACAAGCTTTTACACAATGCACTCTGGCAGCCTTGGGAAGACATCTGCATTAACTCTTGCATTAACATCTGTATTAACTCTTGACCAATAGCGGAAGGCATTCACTGATTTTATGATGTCATTAAATAGGCTGGCCAATCGGAACCTACAAGCCCAATAGCAGCTGCTCCTGTGATGTCATTCACATCCTGCATGACCACGGGGGGACCCTTTTAGACACAGCAGCATTTTGGAGAGTTCTCCTCTTATGCAAAGAAGACTGAGAGACAAGGGAAATGTGGACCAGCTGGTATAGTTAAAAAGTTTGGGTGTCATAGGTTGTCACAAGAAACAGCAGAAAATAAGTAAGATAATCAGTTTGATTACAGTTCATAAACAAATGAGTATTTGATTAACTATTGCTGACATACTCTCCTCCACATTATAAAGAGATTAAAAAATAGTTTCTAAAAAAATCTCACAAGCCATTAAAATCCAGGGTCAAGCTTTCACACTATATAACATGAGCCCTAACATCCCATTCATTCACTAAGTGAAGGTGCTTGAAGTGATTGTGACATGACAGGGAAACCCGGTGCGTGGCAGACAGATCCCGATAGGGGCTTCCCTGCTGGTGGGGTCAGTCTACCATGCCACAAGCGGAAATAGGAAGTAAAACATACTGCTAGAATGTAGTTCTCTTCATCAGATAAACAGCTTGAAATGAGAAACCGAACTGCACAGCCCAGGGTCAGACTCCCTCATCTATGTCTCTCCTTTCCCTCGTCCCCACCCTCTCTCTAACTGAAATGCACTTATCTCAGCCCAGCAAGGCTGACCAACACCCATCAACCTGCTGCTATTGCTTGACTCCACACTAACAGGAGGTGTTGGCTGGTCTACTGAGTGACAAAGATGACGCTTGTGCTCCACATCCTCTCGTTGTCTGCCCCCACTGTTACTCCTCCCTCTGCAGCTGGACTTCAATTATCTTACACAACAGTACCGCCACATACATACTCACATACTGAATCTCTCTCCTCATTCACATTCACACACACATACACTTTCCGGAGGCTGTAAGCTCTTCCCAGCCCCAACCCTGTGACCAACGCTCTCTCGGCACAGCAAAGGCTCCAATCACTGGAGCCTGTGTCACATGACCCTGCCCAGTCCCATGTGAGGGCCCAGCCCATGCACGTCCCCTTCCCAGGTGCCTCACAGCTCAAACCTCTCAGCTGGTTCAAAACAGCAGAAGGCAGAAAAATGTGTCTCATTACGCTCACATAACTGACATGTCTCACACACTTTCTACACGCCTGTGTGCCTGCTGGGCCTTCAGCCCAAAGGCTTCCTGCCCAGTTCGCTTCTCCTTCACCATGAGAAAGTCATCTGCCTAATGAGTCTTTTATCTTACATAAGGAATCGCTTAAAAAAAGGGTTCCTATTGAATCCACTGAGAGCCCTTATACAGTCACAGTTCAGCCTGCTGCCCTATTATTGCATAATGCAACTGTAACGCATGTACACCCATAATGTCAGTGTGCTTATTGGGGATGTACCCAATTTAAAAAGCTCCATAACCCTTTTAGTGACTTATGTCAAAATGTATAAAAGCTTTTATTATGTTTATTATGTAGCGTGTGCATGTGTTCGTGGGGAGGGATTAACTGGCAAGAAAATGAACAAGAGCAGAGTCTGATTCACAAATGTCCTACATTGTCTGGAAGAGGTTAGATCAGGGTTGGATTTAGACCATATGTGGTTTAATGCAGGGGCATCAGTAAGGATTCGTGCAAAAGGAGGCTAGTGTAGCTTTGTTTGTGGCTGAAATTCCCCTTAAATAGCCATAGTAATAAACCTGATTTAACGCATGTGTACAGAGATCAATCTTTCTGGGCAGGAGCTCAGTGTTGTCATTTTCGATTAAAAAAAAAAACAGGTACATTTACAGCCAGGATCACAGAAAAAAGGCTATTTTTTAAATTTAGCATCATGTAAATAATGCCACCCAGTTCCATCTCCAGTAACTGCGAGCCGGGGACAGTGGCGTAAGCCATTAAACCAAATCAATACTGCACCGAGCCCCTCCTTCATCATGCCATCTCTGCTGGCTCCAGCAGGGCAGACGGGGACATGCATGCAGACGCCATCTTTCCATGTTTACCTGCTGCTTCGTCTCCCCTGTCCACACTCACATAATCGGCCCACCCGGGAGTTCGGACTGACTGAAGAGCGTGACTCAGCCACTCTCAGAACCAAGGCAGAAGTCTTGTGTTTCGACACAAACCTCTAGTTTGCAACGAAATCAGTCTACAGTGTAAGACAGCAAACAAATCACTGAAACAGAAGCAGGTCTGAAGAGAAAACAGGACTAGTGACAAATGCAATCACACAAACTGTAGGCCACTGATCACCAGCTGGCAGTTAGTGGCTTGCATCTGCACTAAAACACAATTTAATCCAGACAAGTAGATCGACCCTCTCACAGCTGGTGAATTTTATCATTAAGAACATTATTTTTATTCAAATGCAGTGGACTTTGGTATCTGTTGCTGATATAATTTGGCCCTTGGGGAAAATAGCTAAGGACCCCTGCTGTAGCCCATGACCCTGTGCACAAACTTCCATAATGCATCAAGTTCAACTGGCCCCAACTAATGAATTTCTCCAGCTATGTAAAACTGGGCTAGTAAATGGGGCGTTTATGTGTTTTGGGTATAGTGCTATGGTATTAATTTGCATTCACCATGCATACATTTACCCCTGTATTGTACAAAGTATAACTTCATCATCTCCTTTGTAGTGGTGTAATGGTTCTGAAACTGAGACTAAAACCTTGATACAAACATTCATTATCATGTGTATTGGTTCTTGAAGACAGAACCGCAATATCCACCCCCCACCCCCCCACAATGGAACCCCAACTCCAATCCACTGCAACAGGTGCAGCTTAATTACGTAACTAATGTTACAAAACTTATTTTTCATTTCACAATCAACACTGTAACACATGTAAATCAAGTAATTATTATTCTATTTAAAGTTAGGGCAAACTGTATATTTTATATATTTTACATGTTACACCTATTTTATTGTCTTCCAAATGTGTGTGTGTCATGTGACTTTTTTTATCCAATCATAATGGATTGATCATGTCTGAGGTAAAAGTTAGGCTCGTTTCATTAGCTCAAGATGGGTAATAAGCCTGAGACAGTAGAGCACCTGAGCACATAAAAGTCACCAGTGTGGGAATTTTTTTGTTTTCCTATAGAGTATAGTATTTTACTTTTTAATTTATTTTTGTTTATGTAGTTATTTTATGTGAGCTTAAGTTAATCTAATGCTATTTAGTGTCCTTCTGTTTAGTCTTCCAAATTGTTGGTGGTTAATAAAACCCAGAATTTCTTTCCCCATTTCCTTCATATTCACCCTCCACACAAAAAAGAAAGAAAAATTTAAAAATGAGGTCTGAACTGTGGATTCAGATAATTATTACACCCCTACTCCTTAACATATTGTCTTGAAGAGCCATGTTCCTGCTTTAATTCCTGTGTCATAGTTTGAGATGCCCAGGTTTCCGGTCAGCAAAGGACCACAATCACCTGACAGTGCAGGCAGTGCGCACCGGGCCAAGTGGGACACTGCGGAAAAACCGGGATCATGGCTGCACACTCAGGTGGCCAGCTGGTTCTTGTCCGCATAGGTCCATGTCATAGTGACGGCACAGCAGCTTTAGCCATCAACCCGTGGTTAGGCCTTCACAGTGAGCACAGTCCCAGCAGCCACTGCAACAGCTAGATCAGGTCTCTGACTCTGAAACTGACATCTGCCTGCTAACTGACGCGGATATGTAACGGGACACATTGTTCTGTGGCACACTAGATAAAACTTCTTGCATTGGATTCCTCAAAAAAATATTGCATAAATATGTCATTTTGATGGTGTTTCAATACCCTATAGTCCATGCTTGCTGTCTGCAAGACAAATATATAACAGATGTGCTGGGTGTGGCAAGCCAGCACAGAATGATCTCGATCAAAACATGGCTGGGTGTGATTCTGTATAAGCTGTTTTGCTGATCAGTAATTCTGAGTCTTGTTTAAGAGCGCTGGCACCTAACCTTATTATAAAACCTCAGACGTAGGATGATGGTTTTCATGTCTGTGTTCTGCTTGCTGGAGGATGGGGGCTTACAGGGGGGGGGTCGAGTTCTTTACATGCCCTTGCATTAAGGCAGAAATTGCTAGCATTTTGTTCTTATGAAACCACAGATTACAGCCAAATTGCCATTTCTGATTACGAAGGGCTTCTCATAATGGAACTCAAATTTTGTAACAACTATGGGACATAAATAGATGTACAAAGATGGAATTACTACAACAGACTGGTGAATTTTACATGCTTGTCTTCACTTTAAACACAACCTCAACAAACACCGGAAATTTAAGTGATCATAGCTGCACTGGTATGTTCGATCTGTGTTTTATTTTGACAATAATACAATAACTAATGTTTCCTTCAGATACCAGTACTTCCTTATAGGAGAATCAACCCTACATCTAGCCATAGGTCTGCACTAATGTTGTTCTACTTGAGAGCATCGGCTTACAACATCCTGATACTTTGTCTTCAGTTTGGACGGCACATTGACTGGAAGAATCAACCTTTTCTGTTTCCAGATGTTAAACATTGCGTCCCTCTTGCTCCTACGTCAACAGTGAATGTGAAGACATCATTTTGAGGGGGTCTGGTTTTAATCAGTAATACTCGCCTTACTCTAGCCCCTTGTTTTTTGTATTTACTCTTGCTTGTCTGCTCAGTAGTATAGAAACTTGGGCCAGAAAATTATCCAAGCCAGGAAGGAAGATCAGTCCAACAGGCCCGGCCCTATGATAGCACCCAAAGACTATGAACAAACAGCCACATAGATATTACCTTGGTACCTCACATATGTATGTTGCATGTATAGCTCACATGGGAACCCATGTCTTTGTGATGATGCTCAGCATTTGCTGTTAATGTGTTTATCTATAAATGTGCCTGCCAGATGAACCAATGTAAATATTAACCTAAGCCTCATATCTGGCACTTTTGTGATGACGGGCTCTAGAATACATCCACACAATGCGGATTGGCCCAAGGACACTGGGAATTGCGGATTGAAAATATCATGTTGGTGGGACAGGAGGGAGGAGAAGTGGGGAGGCTGGGTTGTTATGATATACGACGTCACAATGTCAGAGAATGGAATCAGCATGGAATAAACAACAAGTTAATTGAATTTATCCATTAGTCATGAGACAGTGGCAGCACCAGACCATCCCAGTAATGGCCAAATAACTCCAAGATCTAATATGAGGGATGGATGCAGGAGCTTAAATTACCCACAATCCCTCTGACAACTCTCTCTGGGCAATATTCTTGGGTGAGCGGAACATCAGACCGATAGGAAATGTAGGAAAACGGCAACAGCCAAAATAGACCAAGACAGGGAAATGCAATATTATCAGAGGCAGATGCATCTAACTGGTAGTCAATGGCATAGGAGTGTTTGATACTGGGGAGGGTAACATAATAATTTAAATGCAAAGGTCTATTTATAGATGGGGTGAAAGAAGCCAAATTAAATATTGGGGGGGGGGGGGGTATACCACTCCCCATTCCCCCAGTTCCTACGTCCCTGCAAAGAAAATTCTTGGATCCTGTTCAGTCCAAAGGCACTGTTTCATGAGAAAGCCATGCAAAACTTTTATCCAAAGTAACAGCTTTGAGCAAGATATTTAAAAAATCCAAGCTGTTTAAATGAGTAACAGTATCACAAAGTGGTGTGCAGCAGGGTGCCCTTCACTGGATAGAGTCACCTGTGTGTTATGCTGATCCTCACATTTTTAAGCAATGCTATGCATTGTGCAGGATGCAACACCAAACCGCAAGAACAATGAGAGGGAACGGAGAACGTCTTAGAGGAGATACTCACTGAACAGAATACAAGTGTTACCAATGAGGAAGAAGCAGCGAGCAGCGCTGGAACTCCCTCATCCTCACACAGTATATTTTAGTAAAAATACAGAATTCTCTCTTACACAATCGATGCACTTGGCTCCTGCACTGGCATTGCTGTGAGTGGGAGTGACAACATGCCCACAGATGAAACGGTTTGATTTGCTCTGTTCCCTCCCACGCTAGAGCCTGCAGGGAGGATTGGCGTATGAGGGTGGCGTCCCGTGTGTCCATTGTCACTCCGAGGAGTAAACTCATCAGGGACCTTCTGTGCTAAAAATGTCAATGAACACTTAATTAGCATCGAGAGGACTTAATCCTTCTTTCACAGGAACCTTGCTTGGTCTAACTGCATTGGATTGATGTTCTCTGCCTCTAAACACCAGCACTGGCTGTCCAGTCCTTTCTGGATACACACCAACACATGCACATGAAGGTGTTTGCCTGGAGATCCAGAAGAATCCACACCATTACGAGTGCCTGATGGCCAGATTTAGTCAAAGACTGCACACCGAGTCTCATAAAACAATAAAGAATAAGATTATTTTGAAGGCCAACATGAAGTATCTCAACAACAACAAGTCCTCTCCTGTTTTTTCTTTTTGTCCACAAAAATGACCACAGACACATGACACCAGCCAACGTTTTGTTTCCTCTAGCAGGCTGTAGAATTTCCTGTTGCCTCTGACAGGAAAGCACTGCTTCACCAAAGAAAGCTTGCATGCTGTGCTCTGTTTCCTTGGCCTGTCCCCATTGTGTTCAGGGTGGGGACAAGCTGTTGATTTAAACTTCGGCCGGGTCATGCTCGCATGTAAGCTATGAATTCCCGAACTATGTTCACATTGAGGCAGAGGTCAACAGCAAATAAAGCACTGTTAAAAAAAGAAAAGCTCAACCACAACAACCTGGTCACAGTTAATGTGCATCTTCCAATCCATGCCCACGTCACCTGCTAGAAGCAGGGTAATGATTGCATCATCCTGCCCAGTTACAAAAGCATCCTGCATGACAGCTTCCTCGGCGTCGAGGATAGTGGACCCGCTAACCTGTCTTGCGTATGAAAGCTGGAAGCTTTCACTGAAATGTAACACGCCCACCATTGGTGTGGGTGCAGCTTCCCACACTCTGCTCAAAAGGGCACAAACATCCCACACAATGCAGAGCCAGCCGCACACGTTCCCCACAGAAACCACACAAAAAGCAGGAGGTGAGGACACAGGAAAGGAGGGAAGCTCCAGTTAATAATGGATTCATATCACCTACTTAAAGAGCACAGCCACGTTATCCTGTCTCCATTTTAGCTGCCTACAATATTCTTAGCTGCTACATCAAAGCTCAGCAAGATAGACGGGCTATGATGAATAATAATATCAAAAAACCTTATAACAAGTAAAAATTAAGAGAAGCTCCTGAAAGAACCCCCAAACACCAAATAGGCAATTATCCATGTTGGATTTTATAATTTATGGAAAATACTTCAAATTATATGACATTTAATTTACAGTTATATTTTAAAATACTACACGAAAAACAAAAAAACTATATATATATATACATATATATATGTATGTGTGTGTGTGTGTGTGTGTATATATATATATATATATCTCAGTAACAACAAAATATAAGCTGGTGAACTTCAAGCACACGCGGCACTTGAGATCACGGCTGGAAAGATACCTATCTTTTAATACGGACATCTGTACATAATATTTTATTGTTAACTCGCCAAACACAAGCATATTTCCTGCATTTTATATCAGCAATAAAACGACATTTTTCTTTCTACATTTCTGCATCTACGCCAAATCTGTCAAACGGCGCATGGCGACGAGGTGTGTTTGGTGGTGAAGCCTGAGCTCAAACGGCTGCTTTGCTGCGCATACGATGCGCTCCGTTACATATCCGCATATAGCGAAATATGCATCGGGCATGATTTAATATATCCTGTGTGATCCTGAATCAAAGGTCAGACGGTTTCACAGTTTTTGCACAAAATAACAGACGCGATCAACGGTCGATAAGCCCTACCTTTTCCTCTCTTGAAAATACTGTCCTCTTGTATATAAGAGAAATCCGCCTTCCTCCTTATTCCACAAACCAGCAATCGAATCCCTTCTGCCTTTAATTCCCTGATCAGGGCTCTGGAGCCGGGCTCCGTTACGATTTCTACCGTGGCCGCCCCTCGCACAGCTGGCCCAGTCAGTTCCTAAGGAGGAGCATCGGGGCGGCGAAGAAGCGGGCTGTGGAGGGCGTTAGTCTGGAATCATGACATTGCACAATTCGCCCTGGACGGAGATCCGAAAACCTTCACTGTAGCCGCTGAAACCAAAAACAAATATACACAGAGAAATGTTGCTGCGTTTCTGCTTTCCTTATAGGCAGCGTCTCCGCGGCACACCATCCACAAACTGTACGCGAGGAGGTGACGCTGCTTAGACTTTTATAATAAGGGCTTAATAAAAATAAACACATCAAATAAATTATATAAATAAAACACACTCCCAAAAGTGTCGACTGGGATACCATAAATTACATATTTAGCTTGGTTAGCGGGAACGAAACACAAATATATTTCTTGAGGACAGAATAAATTAAATCATATTCCCAGTAGGTTTTGTTTTAAGCATAGTTTTTGCTATGCCAGCTATTGCGTACAGCAAGTTTTAATATTTGTTTCAAATGTATTCGGAGAAAACTGCACAAATGTGTCCAGCATCAGCATTGGCGGCGGGTTACTGAAGCTACAGATACACAATATTGTTTTTTCTACCTGTATAATAATAAAACCTAAAATTTTGCGCTGTTGGAGAATTGATTTCATTTTTAATATTAGTTTTTTTCCATTTCCTTATTATGTTGCACATGCAGGTACCAGATAGATTATTAGAGCTGGTAGTTTAAGGGTTATTAATGTAAAGTACGTGAACCACCCGCAAACTGGCAGTAGAACAGGCAGTTATGACTAACTCTAACTCTATATGTATGTAGGTATATATGTGTTTATGTATATACGTAGCTTTAAGGAAAATAACTGCATTAAGTCCATGCAAGCACTGAATGCTTTGGATTTTCATTTTCTCCAAATACCTAAATGTCACGGTTGTCCCCATTTGACCCCACCCTCTGTGACGATTCCCTGTTTGCCCAGCATGCATTGCTGGTCATTCCCCATTTCCCCCTCTATGTTTTATAGTCCATCTCTGTCCTAGGTGTTTTGTCCCCGTTTGGCCAGCAGGTGTTGCTGGCCAGCTTGTTCTCTCCTCTGTCTTTGTTCTAAGTCCCTAGTGTGCTTTTCCCTGCTCCCTGGACCGCCAGTTAGCTGAAAAGGCTGAGTGTGTGGCCCTGAGATTGTAAACCCTCTGGTCAATGCCTTTTGATTTCTTGTAATTAGCCCTGGTTAGTTCTGTTTCCCTGACTGTGTTATCATTAGTTTCTTAGGTTCTTCTGTTATTTTTTCCATGTTTGTTTTGACCCCTCCTGGTCATTTTATTTTGTGCCTTCCCTGTTGTGTTCCATTTTGTTAATAAATCATTCTGTCTCAAAGTTGCAAGTAGATCACCCACTCTTTGTCCTGCCTGAGCCATGCCGTGCTGTGACACCTAAAAGCTTATTCTGTTATCTATGTGCAGATGGTTTTGAATGGGGACTGGTGGCTGAGAGGTGGCTGAAAAACATTTTTTATTTATAATAATCTTGTAGGGTGGCACTGTTGCTGCATACCTACACAACCAGGGTTCAAGTCCTGTGCTTAATGTGTGTGTGAAGTTTGCATGTTAGTCTTATGTCATGTGGAGCTCCACTGTGTACAGTGGCATGTATTTAGTCCATTTAGAGTTTCCATACTGCCCATAGGATGTGCCCTGCTCTAGTTTTTCCTGTGAACATGTGTAGGATAGGTAGTTAGAATGTAACTGAAATGTGATAACTTTCCATCCATTTTCCATATTCACTTATCCCATTCAGGTTCATGGAGTCCAGAGCCCATGGACAGGGGACAACAACCCATCGCAGGGCATACTCATACACCATTCACACCTACAGACAAGTTGGTAAGGGCATACTCATACACCATTCACACCTACAGACAAGTTGGTAACTCCAATTAGCCTCAGCATGTTTTTGGACTGTGGGGGGAAACTAGTCGTACCCAGAGAAAAACCCCGACGACACAGGGAGAACGAGCAAACTCCACACACATGGAACCTGAGTGGAGACGTGAACTCTGGTCCCAGAGGTGCGAGCCGACAGTACTAACCACTGCACCACTGTGCCACCCCAATGTGACCACCTGTAGATAAAAATTAAGAAAATATATTTGCCATTTGTACAAGGTACATAGGAATTATTTGGTTTTTGCACACCCCAGTATTACTCACAAACAGAGTTCTGGGTGTTAGAACACACAGTCAGCATCCCTAGAGCAGTTGGGGTTAGATCAAGGACACAATGGTGACATGATTACTCCATTGGCCACTGGATTCAAAGTCATAACCTTCTGGACATGGGTATACGTTCCTAAACCACTGAGCTACACAGCATCCCTAATCAACACTACACTCTATTAAACTGTAAAAGACAAGAAATGTTTACATTGCTGTGAAAGCTAAACAGAAATGTCATATTTTAGCAATCTGTGACCCCTGCAACCCTGCACAGGACATGGAAAATAAATGAATGAATGAATGGTTTTACTCATTAAAAAGAAAATTAAGTTCAGAAGTTGCATGTTCCATATGCCAATCATGGTACACAGTCACCATCTGCTGGGAAACGTGATAACTGCATGTCCCTGCATGTCGTTTTAAATATTTACACCGTGGAATTATTACGTTGACATTTAATATGACATCCTATGAGTACAGATGAATCATACAAATCAATGTGCATTGAAAAGCCTAACGATTCAAAAAGTTAATTAAAAAGTCAATTAAAAATCAGACTGAATTATTACATGAAATACCGGGAAGTCACAAACAAATACAAAATGATGTAAAGACACAAACTTGTCACTGTTTCATAAAAGAGAATTGGCATTTAAAATCAAACCTAGATCGGACCCGATATTATTATAGTTTTGATTTTAATTTCTATATTATTTTCAATTTTCATTTGAAATCCAGTTTAGTAAATTTCAGTCCAATAATACAGGAATGGCATGAAATACAAAAGACAATATAACCAGTTTCATTTCCAGTGTGTTTAGTCATTTAAACATGTAGCAAACTGTTGTGGAACAAGAAAAATATTACAAATTTATTTAAATAAATTGCACAAAATATGACGTATCTGTATGTCAACAAAGTTACACTCTTAACTTTAAATTCCATTGCTCTTTATTTTTATCCAAAACAATACCTGGTTTGAACAATTTTACAACTGTCGACTGTAACACTTAAAAACATCGCAGTTTATGCTAAATTAGAAATAGTTCAAGAATCAAACTAAGGTTTTTAATCTGCACTCTGTAGAGGTGAAATACTAATCCTCTATGTTTCACTGTTGTGCAATACTGTTTCTATCTGCAATATTGCAATCTTATTCCTCCTTATTTACTGATGTGCTTTATAACATTCCATTGACCCAGTGCAATATGACCTGTGTAGTAGCATCTTCTTGGATGGTAAAATCTGACACGTGCAATAATGCTAAGTGCAGTAAGAATGTGTACAAGTCATGTCACGCTGTTTTAATTATCCCTATAGTATCTAGTAACACACATTAAGCACCCAGAAGTAATGGCCCGATTTGGATGGAATTTGGTACATGTGCAGACCAGCGATGGGTATGTAAATGATTCAATTTGCAAGGAGCTGGCACGTCTAGTCACCAGACACAGAGGATGTGTCGTAGATGCATTAGACAGCATTACCAGCACTTGACGGAGTTGATAGGGGTCGCATTGTGGGTTTGCATGAGGCCGGGTGGTCGTATCGTGCAATTGCCCAGTATGTGTGGCATGCAGATGTCACGGTCGCCTGATGTTGGAACCAATGGGTATGTGAGAGCACCCACACA
The DNA here is from genome assembly GCA_011763525.2 of Mormyrus iriodes. Classification (NCBI taxonomy): domain Eukaryota; kingdom Metazoa; phylum Chordata; class Actinopteri; order Osteoglossiformes; family Mormyridae; genus Mormyrus; species Mormyrus iriodes. The sequence continues at coordinate 361,122 of JAAGVU020000024.1, forward strand.
TCATACCTGTCAATTTTCAACATTGAAAATAAGGGATTTTAACCAAGATCCCGACCCAAAATACGGGAAATTTAGAGCAGCTTCCCATTGCCATTCCTTTGTTAACAACAAGAAAACGGACTCCAAAACTGCTGTTATGTGGTTATTTTTAACGGAGCATAAGCTCTCGCAGCACTTACGACACCGGAGCCACTGTCCTGAATCCTGAGCTTCGGAGTTTTGGCTTCCTTATCTATTAAAGCAATGGGTTTTCTCCACTGTTTTCCGACCTTTTTTAGCTACTATTAGCGAATGAGACACTTCATGACACACCACTGACATCCAGTAATAAATACGTTCAATTCCAATCTTTTTATTTTTATCAATACCCAGTGAAGTTTGGTTGGATAATAATACGGGAGATTTACGGGAAAATGCTAATACGGGAGGACGGTGGGAAAGAGGGGTAAAATACGGTAGTTTCCTGGTCAAAACGGGAGACTTGACAGTTATGCCACACATGCCGCGAAGCTTCCAGTCACCCAAGACAGACCACACCAAGGGAGGATCGTCGTATTGTGTGCCAAGCATTACAGAACCCGTTGACATCTGCACCTGCCATCCAGACACAGGTACTGGACTCTCTACAACACCCCGTGTCATCCCGCACCATGTCTCGATGACTGGTGCCAGCCGGACTACGGGTTCACCGTTCCATGCCTAGGCTGCCATTAACACCAGTGCAGAGATGGCTACGTTTGGAGTGGTGCTGTAACCTGGAGGCATGGACTGATGACGAGTGGCGTTGTACCATGTTCAGCAATGAATCTCGGTTCTGCATTACCATGGATGACTGTTGTGAGGACCAATGCTGCGAATGTTGTAGAGAGACACACTGACGTTACTCCTGGCATAATGGTGAGGGGGGCCATAGGGTATCACTTCAAGTTATCTCTGGTAGTGATTCTGGGGACCCTGACAGCACAGCGCTACATCAGTGACATCCTCATCCGCATATCTTGCCCCTCCTCAGACAGCACCCTGGTATAGTCTTTCAACAAGACAATGCCTGTCCACACACGGCACATGTGTCTATGGACTGCCTGCGTGATGTTGAGGTCTTCCCATAGCCAGCCAGGTCCCCCGATCTTTCCCCAATTGAACATGTGTGGGATCAGTTTGGACATCAACTCAGACCCAGTGCCAATCTGCAGGATCTCCAGGGCCAGTTACAACA
>JAAGVU020000024.1:368332-396524 GCA_011763525.2 Mormyrus iriodes
CCCCACATCAACCCCCCCACCTCAGCTCCACTGTTCCATGCATTCGAAAATCGGACACATCTCACCTCCCAGATATAATATTCTTCATACAAACAAACCCGCATTGTTGCACTAACTTACTGTACTGTAAAAATTTCAATCACACATTTTTCCTTTTTTTTTTAAACTGAATTAATATAAACATTGTTCAAAATGTTATGAAAAAATGTACACTTTTTTTCCTTGTGATTTATTTTTTTTGTACAAGGCAGGCAGAAGCAGTGTACTACAGATACCAGCACCCCCTTCCCTGTCTGTCCTTCTCTCTCACGCTCTCTCACTCACTGTTCCATATGGAGGACGCTTCCCACTCAGGAAGTCCCTAAGAATTGTCACACAAGCCCCACCACTCCCCCGTGACCCCCCCCCCCAAACTCCTCCCCTCTCTCTTTGGACTTTGAGCCCCAATTGTCAGTACGGTCAGAACAGTGACCTCTAGAAACTGGCTTTAAAATATATACGTATATATATTTTTATATATATATATATAAAAAGGAAGGGCTAGGCTTGGGGGGTGGGATTGAGGTCAAAGGAGAAGGAGATGCAGGTCTGTGTGATGTATTCCCCTGGCATCCAGGCCGAGGGGGTGGGCCAGGAGAAGGCTGCAGAAAGGGCGGCTTTTCCGAGGCAGTGCAGCCCACGGAGTTGGGGGCGGGCAGGGTGGGGCGGGGCCAAGAGGCTTGCCATGAGGGCGAGGCCCAGTGCTCTGTGGAATGTCAGCTCATCATGTCGTTGCTGTTCACCCCGTACGTGGAATTCTTCATGGAGTCGTTGACTTCTCTTCTAAACACAGAGAGGTTCTGTGTAAACCTGGAGGAAGACATGGAGCAGTAAGAAACTAACGAGCATTTGACATTTTTAAAGAGCATCACCAGGGCATCTAACACAGCAGGCTGCCTGATGCTGGTCAGCTCTCCAGCCGGGCTGCCCATTCCCCATGTTCCCCAAATGGGTTCCCTCCCCCTTCCTGCTGAAATCTTTGAAGTTAATTTCATTTACTTTCCCAATGTTGTCATCCAGACCTTTCCGTACTGCTATTTTCAGCTCTCTGACAACCTGCTCTTGGGTCTGCCAAATGGTGTAATTGCCAATTTAAAAGGTTTGTGTACTTCAGATGTTTTTTGTAGCCATATTGAGAAAAGTAATATGATGATTTATTAAAGTGAAACAAGACAGATCTCCCCATAAATACAGTGTCATGCTGCTGCTCCTTTTGGTATGAAGAAATCAACAGTCTTTAGTCATTTTAGTAAAACCAGGATTCAAGGCAAGGGGAATAGGACTAAAGAAGCTAAATAAGACCTGGATGTAAAAATGAGTCCTTAGAACATTCCTCTCTGGGGTGATTGCTTGTTGGTCTGATATTCCTTACGGCCACAGTACTTTACCAAACAGGACAGACACACCAAAAGGTAAAGAATACATACCGGTCCCTGTTTTTGGTCAGCAGGTTGCGCTCGATGCCTTCCATCAAGTTTTCGAAGCACAGGTGCATGGCCTGCTGTTTTTCAGGGGGCTGGCTGTTCACGATGCTGTTTCGCAGGTCTGCGAAGTACTGAGGGACACAGCAAAGGAGACCTTTAGGGAGGCAGTCAAAGCCTGACAACGTTCCATTGTGGAACACATGGTTCGAGTGGCCTGGAGCGACTACTGATTTACATGAACTTCCACATCAGGCTATACGTAAGCCACCAAAAATAAAATCATATCCAACTAATACAGAAAGGGAAAATCGAGGACAGAATTACAGATCATCTAACTGGCACCACGGCACAGACTGACCATGTGATTATTAACCACATCAGTTCCCAAAACCTTACGAACATGTGCCGATGGCTGAGCCAACAGCTTGATAGCCAATTATATTTTGCCGCATGAACAATTCTAAGAATACAGTGATGTCTGCTTTGGATGTGTTTTAGAGGGTTGCACAAGATCAAATGCAGTGGCCGTGTAATGACACACAGAGCCTCTAATGACCCATCAGGGATGGAAAAACTGAAATATGCCTCAAAAAGTTTGGGGGGGAACTTTTCCTGTTAGTGCAAGAAGTGCAATTACCTTCTCGTTTAGCAAGATCAAGCCAAGTAAAGGTCTGGACATAGACCACTGATTCCGACAGTCTTCAAAAATGATAATGTTTAGTACGGTTGACAGCATCTGAAAGAGAAAGGGTGTTGTTAAATGGGATTTCCCATCTAAGAAAAAAATTGCGTCACGAAATTATGTTGATTTGAAAAATTTGGCTGTTTTTTGCCTGATAGTGTTCTAGGGACTGGTTCTGGTTCTCGTATGCTCATGTTTTTAAATACAATGGATAAGCCGCTAAATGGGGAGCTGCAGCCACCTGCTGGATCATCTCGGGATGCTGCTGCATAATGTGCAGGAAGCGGTCGCTTTCCTGCGTCATGGGGGCGGGCCGCTTCTTGGTGCTCCGTGAGAGCTGCTTGAACAGGTACGTGACTATGTGGTCCAGGCTGGAGCAGCATCCGGTGCACACCATGGTGTCTGGGGAGGGGAGGAGGGTTCAGTTACACGCATGACAGTGAATACGATAAGCCGAAGATAAGCTAGCCTCGCCCCCAGGGCTACGAAGCTTGGCGGAAAAATGACTAGGCAATAATTCCTCCATTTTCTCAGCATGAACATTCAAGACAGCTAGAAGGTTAACACTTTCTCCTGGATGCAGGAGACCAACAGCAGCAGATCGCTTACCGAGGGCTGTCAGTCCCTCTGAGATGGAGGACAGGATGTACATAATGACATGGGGCTCAAGACTGGCGATGAAGTTCATATGGTCCTGGGTCAGAACCTCCAGTAAAGAGTAATAGGACTGACTGAGCTTTGGGTAGTCCTGTGAAAGAGAAAGCGCAAGAGGCCCTCATTAGATCTACAACCCCATGTGGGAGGAGACCCAAAGGTTCTGTAATGGAAGAAGTATCTGAACCACAGAGACTTACGTTCACTGCTAATTCATTATGCAGTAGTAATTAGACTCACGGGTAACCACGCCCACCATCGAACAAGGCCACTCCCACTGTCAGCCACACCCACATGTAGCCACACTCACTCACCAGCAGGTCACTGTGTGGTATGGAGAGCAGCAGTTTGATGAAAGTCTGCAGGGCATTGTCGAGCGCGTCGTCCCCATATAGCCGGAAGACGCCGAAATTGACGTAGTTGCCACTCAGCACTGCCTTGAGCATGGAGAAGCAGATGGAGATCCCTTTCAGCTTGAGCGCGTACACCTGATCCTTCGGCACCTCCCCTAGTGTAAGGATACGGTTTCCTGTGGAGGGAAGAAATAAATTACTCAACGCAGGAAGACAAAGGGATCGCTTGTGGCCGCTCCGAGTGGCCTTGGAAACAGCGGCCCGAGAAGGCATTAGCTTACGGTTCCCACGTAAGCCATTTCACCGGCTTGAACAGAAGGCTGCAACAATATGAAGGCTTTAGCAAGGGACCAGGAAAGATGCATAAATTAATTCCATCTTTATTTGTTTATGTTTGAAAAGATTTTTATCCAAAACGCATACAAAATTTTATAAATACGCGCTGTTCCTCAGAACCTCCTATATAAAAATGGTTCTCTCATTTAGGGTCAAGCAGGAGACAGCAGGTCACGGTTGCAGTGGGAGGTGCCGGCCAAGCCTACCGTATGTGGTGATCATCTTGCTGGTTTCCCGGAAGAGTAGAATCCCATTGGGTGATGACACGTCGAACTGCAGCCTCTGTGACCTGGAGACACGGTGGGAGGGATGGGTCAGCACAGCACGCTGTGACTCAGGCTCAACATCGGATATCATAGCCTGATCCAAAGCCCGATCTATTTCAATTTCCCCCAGAGATTGTTAGGTTCTGCCACACACTGCAATAAGCCTGAGGCACATGGTTTGAAACTCCAAACTATCAAGATGTCAGCCATGTGGAAATTCTTTCAAATCGGAAACTAAAAGTAGCCCAACAGCCACATGCAATGTTTGTAAAACCATCCTTTCCAGAGGAGGTAGCAACAGGGTGCCGTTCAATACAACAAACCTAATTAGGCACTCGCAGAGACATCATAAGGAAGAATATTGCGAAATTGCAAGGCTTAGTCAGACGAAGAATGCACCAATGCCTGCTGTGTATATGCGTATTTAATAATTTATTAAAAGATCGAATAGGGACTTGGTTTCTGGTCAAGAACCTAGCAGGCACTCACCTCATTCTCATAACAATAATAGCAACAACAACAACAATAATAATAATAATAGCTTTTACTGAAAAATTGAGGGAGTTCACAGTGAATATATTTTACAAGTGAAAATTGAAGATCACAGGAATTCTGGTTTAGTACCTCACTCAAAAGGTACAGCAGATGCTGTAATAAAACAGCGACATGGTTTCTGAACCACTAAACAAAGACTCTTCATCACAAGATTAGGGTAGGATCAGTAGTGAAGAGAGACTCATCTGTTCACTAATCAGCTGAAGGGTCCAAACGTGCTACAATGGCAACCATCGCTGAAACATTCCTGCAATGTTATCGTAATGTTAGAGCCCTGGCGAGAGTTTGGCTGTTACCTATTGTGGACCAGTTCTGCCATCAGTTTGAGCACGGGCGTGGTGCAGGCTGGGACGTGGTACCATAGCTCGACAGCCCTCTGCAGGATAGGCATGTAGGTGGGGTAGCTGTGCGAGTGGCAGAGAGGTTAAGGGCAAAAACAAAGAAAATGCAGCAGAGACACCCCACTGTGGACTAAGCCCCACTGTCTGATTTCAGCCACTCACCAAAAGGCTATTTAAACAAGCGAAGAAAGGACCGTCCTTGAACAAGAGACACCAGACTGGGCCTAAATGAGCCCAGGTCACATGAGACACCTTGGTCACTCTCAGCTCTAACTGCTTCATTATGGTGATTAACTGGACCATAAATCCTCTCTGCCTGGTGCCCCTATTGCAAAATGAGGTGCTAATTAACACCCCGCGGGACCAGGGCCAGGTGAGGACAGCGCCAGGGTGGCTGGGGGTGGGGCTGCTATGGTCAGCGAGCTTTAGCACAGAACAGAAGGATACATCCAGTCAAACAGCATCATGAAGCTGGTTTTTGCGTTGAATGCAAAAGCGATGCCCCGCAGGTCTCTCACCAGGCCCACCAACGTCCTCTGGGGTAGGGAGGGAAAACAATGGGTGAGTACACTGATGTGGCAAGTGGGGGCAGTTGATACCTTTGAGTTCATTTGAATAAGAGCTCTATTACCTTAGCCTCCTGCTCATTGAAGGTGTTCGTGCTGAACATCTGTGCCACCGCCTCAAACGCGGCTGTAAGGGGCAGCATGAACTGCTCAAATTGGTCCTCGTCTTCACCTGCGAGGCCAAGAGAAAGACGGTCAGCCGAGAGAGCGGCCACCACCACAGGGAAGAGCGAGACGCGAATCCTCACCGAGGTCCACCATGAGCAGCCGGCCCAGTGCTGTGTAGAAGGTGGTCCGGCATCGCATGTCACTCAGGTTCGACTGATTGTTCACGCCCAGGAAGGAAAAGTGCTCGCTCTGCCCAGGAAGGACAGGGAGGACTGAGGGTTACAGGCGAGACATGCCAGAGCAGACAGTGTAGGGGAATGGATGAAGGGGTGGAGGGAGGCTTGTTAGGAGCCACTTGGGGAGGCGCGACATACCGTGTGGTTGTTCAGCATGAACTGAACAGCGCTGAGCTTAACCAGCTTCCTTACACTGCTGTAGGTGAACAAGGGAGGTCAAGGAAAGATGGAACTCATTGGCACTGCCCAACACCACTCAACACTGGGAACTGGCTGGAGGAGGAGGAGGATGATGATGATGATGATGGAGAGCAAACCAATTTGCTTTCATCCCCTCATATCATATCAACTTAAAATGTTGTTGTTATTACTATATAAAACAACAACAAAAAAAACAATGCTGGGGGGGTGATCCTCTGTTTTTTTCCTACCCATCAGCAAAAATGGCTCCTACAATGAGCGCTCAGTTCAAACACCATATGTGACCAAACTCAGAGCTGGGAAGGATATCCAATGGAGAGGTCATTGAGGAGCTGCAATGTCTTGGAAGTGATGGGTTCACATTGCCCCCAGTACTTCAGGTTGGTGATTCTACAATGTAAGAGAAGGCCGCTAGTTAGCACTTAGCACATACCCTGTTCCTGTCCCATTCGGAGTGGCATACCAACCTACAGCTCATCAGGGAAATAAGTATCATCCAATTTTCAGCTTACTGTGGCCTGTTTTTAAGTACTATGCCTCAACAGTTACGCTAGGTATACTGAAGTGAAAGGGAGCAGGCCATACTTGTGAGCTTCTGTCAATTTCTGAGCTGTGTTGATTAGAGACAATTGCAACATTTTACTAGCGTGAAGCACTTCATTCTTCTGCCGAGAGGCCCTGTTGCTTTCTTTGATGGGTGGTTTATGAATAATACAGCAAACAGCAGCCAAGGTCAAACGGACAAACACCCTCCCATGATCAGAAGAGTTCAGAATCCAAAGGGCTATAACAGCAACCAGCTTAACGTAATTATTAGAATGTTTCATTGGTCGGCAGCAGAGTGAGGTGTTATGGACGCTGCCTAATCAGCCTTTGCTGCAACGCTGTACCTACATCTTCCCGATGAAGACGCTCAGCACCATGGTCTCATCGTTCAGGCCCAGGACCTCCGACAGGCGGCGGTAAAGCTGAGAGACAGGAGAGCAGAGTCATGTGAGCACAGCTCAAAAGAGCCACCTACAAAACCATCGGGGTCACACCCACACAGAGCATAACTCCCTCCCCCATGGGCAATGCAGTACAATGGGTGTGTCTGAAATCCCAAACATGTTCGCTATGTAGGAGGCAAAATATAATCAGGAGACATGAGCATTATATCTGAATCCTCAGAATTGATGAGACAGACATTGATTGGTGCCCAGATGACATACTGCTACATTCTACAGAATTCTGAAATGTGCAACCGATGAACCCTACGCTTTTCCACAAAGGCCACTGGAGCGGAGAAGACCGCCGCTGGCTCTTTTTGTAAAGATTTTGGAGAAAGTGCCATCTCTGTACAAATTTAAGTAGACAACCTGACTCGAAAACGTATTTTATTTGTTGTCAGTCTAACTTTCAGAGGTTAAGCTACGTCACTGGAAAAACATCCGGATTAAATGATATCCAAGAGTGTCCAAATGCATGCATACTGTTCTCATGTTTACATACTGTACATACTACACTAATGGTCGAGTAGTAGGCTTCTAACAAAAGTTCAGTACCTACTGCGTAAGTACGTAATCTTGGACACACCCAGAAAGATCCACACTGAGACCAATACGTGGTTTAAAAACAGACCCTGGCATCCAGAGAAGTCAGACAATCCACCAGTGGCTCAGATTCAAAGCATCTTCACTACACCTCATTATTGGCAGATACAGGGCGGTGGGGAAGATTGGGATCGACCAGCTGGGTTTTTGCATTATTGACGGCACTATTGTGTCTCATCCACCTTGCAGAGCCCAATGATGGCTCCATCAAAGCCAGGACAGTGGCAATGACTGGTCCTGTTGTCAAGGCAACAGGGCCTTTCCACTAAATCTGGGAAACTTCACAGACCTGTCTCCCAATCAACTCAACAGTCTGATTTGTACCCAGCTGTAGTTGCAAAAGTCTGGAGTATATGCTGTTTTTAGTATTAGTGACTTTAAAAACAACAGAATATAGATAACTACCAATAACGTCTTTGAAGAATAAATACCAAGAAAAGATTCCTATCAACACTGGACCAGTAACCAACAAATAGCCATAGTACCCACGATGAGCCGCTGTCTCACACACCTCAGCCTTGGCTGATCCTTACAGAAACACCAAGGCCTAGAGGTGACCTTCCTCAGAGCTCTTCCTTGCATTTCTGGGGTTTGTTTCCATTTGTTACTCTTGATAAAGCATCTGGCACCTGGGTCAAATTCCCCCTGCCTCAGACCAATCCCTCATCCTACCAAATGCGTTACAAAGACATGGCATAAAACATGTGACCATTGTCTTTAACTATGAGAGTTTTTCCCCCAAGCCATCAGACTCCTGAACACACTACATGCTCCCTTACTACCCCACACACACATCTGAACTGTCAACTGACTTCATTTATGCACTTTGCATTTTACACAACTGTCTATATGCTGCAACACTGCTTCATGCACAAAACACACCAATGTCACAGGCACTGTATACTATATTAAAATGCTACTGACTGTATTCACACAAACTGCACACTGTAATAAGTACACTGCATCATGTTTATATTTGTACTCCACTCTGGCTGCTACTACATTTGCACAACTGTAGGATGTGGAAATATCCTCAGTATTTTATTGCACTATTTTAAAATTCTTTTAAAGTTATTAGAATTATTTACATGTTTCATTCTATTTGTATGTGCCTTTATTGTTGTAAACTGTATAAACTGGAGCCACAGGGTCTGGTCCCACTATGTATATGTACATAGCTGAGATGACAATGAAGTTTACTTTGACTTGACTACAAGCAAAAATACAAAATCACTACTATATGATGTCCTCCATTCAGAGAAAGCATGCACATTCACAAATAGCTCAACACAATGTACACTGCAGGATGCTGACAGTTTTTACCAATGCCACAACAGAGCTACTGCATTGAATGCCTGAACTCAGATTCAATATCTCATCTGGATATTTCAATGCTACTTTATATTTATCAGGCTTAATATAAGAAATACTTGTGATCGACTCGCTGTGACGTCAACATCATTGTAACAAACTGCTCTATGCCTTTTAATCCAAACTAAACTTCCTTCATGATAAATTAAACAATTTAAAAAGGATTGTTGTGTCATTACTGGCTTTTAGTTGTGGGGGTAAGATGCATATAGGACCAGGAAGCACTGGTCTGCTGCAGCCTAACAGTTTGAGGGATTCTAGGGGTTCTAGTCACACATGCAATTATAACAGCAAAAACCATAAAAATGTGCGACCACTTGGTGGCAAAAATCCTACAAGAGTCACGTCTCACAATGCCAAAAGCAAACAACCGATTGTGTCATCTGAAGGTGCAAGACGCTAGCAAATCTACCCACAAACTAACACCACAAACTAAACCAAAGCTCTCCCAAAGCTGGGAGCCCCAATGCTAACTGTAACCAGATGGCTAGAAAGCTGATATATGGGTGACAGTGTTGGGGAAAAAAGTCAGAAGAAATTGGAGGAGGCCTGGAGAAAGTGTGGAGAAAGGTTGGAGAAGAGCAAGACAAAAACAGCTACAATTAAGGAGGACAGCGTGTGCAAAGAACCCAGATTGCTGTTGTATCACTTATCTGAGCTTTCCACATTCTACAGGCTCCATGAGGCAAAAATAAGAACGTACATAATTTATTTTGGGCAAAACCACAAACAGGAGCTTGGAGTCCGTCAAAAAAAATAACTTATAATAATAAAACTATCTTTAGAACAATCATTCCAATATGGCCTCACAAATTATTCTGAATTACAGAAAAAAATTCTAAGACAAACATTCAAGTTAGGCCAGCTTCATTGGGCTCACAGCACCAAAACAAACTGGACTAAAATATTCTCCTGAAGTTTACTGGTTATTTTAGAAGACTGTCTGAGCTGGCAAATTCAAATAAGCTGGGTGCTTCTATAAATTACATCTCAGCACGTATAAATCCTGACATCCCCACACTACCTGCACCCTTTCCAATATGTTAGCACTCATGGACCTCCATGGTTGGCTGTCCATTTACCTTGGAAGATTTCTGCACCTGGTCGCCAATGTAGATCTTCCGAAACTGTTCGAAAAAGCTGAGCATGGCCAACTCCAGCTTCTCATTGCCAGCCTGTGCCAGGCGGGAGTCGGTCAAGTTCATCAGCTGTAGCACCCTGTGGAGCCAAAGAGCATGAATGTCAGTGCTAGAAAATCACAGCACATGTTTGGGGAATATATGTTAACACTGTGCATATCTGGAGTGAGCAGTTTACTCTAAACAGGACTCAGCTTTCCTTATTGCTTATCAACATGCACCACAATAGGCTGACATTTATACATGCACAGATTATTCTGAGAAACTCCAGGCCCAAGTAAGGTGATCCATGTTGGTGCAACCAGGGGAAAATGGCCATATTGCAGTCACTGTCTCTATAAGCAGATACTTACCTACAAACTAGTTCTCCATCCATGGCGTCTTGTTCATCAGTGCTGGCGAAAGAGACTCTTCCTCCAATAACAGCCCCAATGATGTAGACCAACCATGTCAAACGACCTGCACAGGACAACCCAGACCATCATCTTTATCAGTCCATCCATACCCTGATAAACCACTCTGGTACCAAACAGCTAAAGTCATGCTGTGAGTCCACACTACCTTCCTGAACGGCAATGTCCATGGCACTCGAGTTGGTGGACTGCAACAACTCCTGGTAGGACTGGGCGGATTGGTCAAACAGCTGAACCAGCAGGGCGCACGTCTTCTCGTACTCACAGCGACCAATGGTGGACAGCTGGTCCAGCTGCTGCTGGACTAGTCCTGTGTCGTCCAGAGGATCCTCCAGGCCATCCCTGTCAGTCATATTGAATCGTACAGGTCAGCATTTACAATGGAGCTTAAAGAGCATGTCTGTCCCCCCATGCTTGATCTTACAGCACAAAAAGCTAATGGCAAGAGTTGGGTGAAAAGTCAAAGAAGCACCAGCGGGGGCTGCCACCAGCGAAGGTCATCACCTGAGGATGATGTGTACAGACTCCAGGCGTGAGGTGATGTAGGCCTTGGTGACCTCGGGCGTATAGGTCTCCAGCAGGTGTGGTTCCGTGGCTTTGACGTAGGGCACAGAGGCAGCCAGCCGCTGCCATAAGCTCAGCAGGTAGTGCACGCTGTTGGGGGCAAACTCCCAGTGCTGGGGCAGGGGGGCAAAAAGCTCGTTACCAACAGCAACCAAAAAGCAAACATAATGTGATGTGGCACACAAACTCATTACACAACTACACAAACAAAAACTACACAAAAATAAACGCACTATACCCCCACAAACCCCCTCCCATTGACTTTTAAAATAACCTTTGGTACAGCAAGTGGATAACACATTTTTAAAAACATGATGAAATTTTAGAAAGGTTATTAACCCAATGAAGACCCAAGATAACAGGTTAATATCATACGAGGCCGATGTGCACACCCTCATGGAATACACTGACAATATGGCACATATTAACACTGATGAGTAAGAAAAACATTTTTATAGCAAGACTGACACAAACATCGGCCCACTTTGATAAATTCCTAACACTCTGCAATATCCATCGGTTCAGAACCAGATAAAACCTGTATGAATACCAGTTACAAAAAACACCTTAAATCTCAATGCAGAATTTCATTTGCACCCATTCAATGACAGATTTCATGTTTTTTAGTATTTGTGTATACTGCGGAGAAATCTAGGAGTAACCCACACGAGATACCAGGTGCTTTGGGCACGGACGCACCTGGAGGCTGGTAACGGTGAAATTAGCTATTAATCTTATGACTTCTGGGTAGTTCTCCACCTTAACCAGCTCACCCAGCTGGTAGTTGCTCTTCAGTCTGGCTAACAGTCGACAGAATTCATGGTAGTTGTTTGGGTCTGACAAACTCTGAAACAGAGATGGGGGAGAGGGAATGAGAAAGAATCCACGGTGAAAAAAGCAGGTATAGCTGCCCATCACGCTGATAAAGGAAGCTAACAAAGCTAACAAAGCATTGTTATTTGTACCAATTGTACCACAAAGACTCATTCAGTTGGTCTCTAATGTGCCACTGGATCATCCCGTACTAAGCACATTGGGATTTTTTGAAAATACAGCTTTAGAAAATGTTTGACCTTTTTGGCAGTACAAGATGATCAAATTCAACCAAGCATGCGATGGAGTGATCAGGCCACAGAGGCTGATATACCAACAGGCAAAGAAGCAAAACACAAACAACTAAAACAGTAATAAACAGCAATAAAATTAATTTTAAAAAGTACTTTTTTGAGGGGAAAATTCACTTGGGAGGAAATGTTAAATCATTACCTGCCCATTGAAGCACAAAACCAGAATTAAAATGAACTAATGTTAGCAGGGTTAACAGGTTAAACGGGGGTTTGAACAGCACCCCCTGTGCCCCCAATCATCGTCTCTGGTTCCTACAACTCCAGCATGGGAAACTCAGCAGGCACCTGTGGGTTTTCCAGGATCCTCTTCACTCCATCCACCAGGTGGGACAGGAACTTTGCCCGTTCTGCATTGTTGAAGAGTGACCTCCGTACAGATGCTATTTGTACCAAGCACGACAGGACCTGGGGATGGGGGCAAGGGGGGCATTTGACAAAAAGTAGGGAATCAAGCAGGGAATCGGGATCCAGGGCCAGTAGCAGGAACATACTATGCTGGGCAGTACTCACTCCTGTTCTTCTGAGAACCGATTCGCAACCCATATGGTCAGACCTGGAAGACCTAATTTCTGTTTGTGTGGCTTATGCAGTAGCTGCCCCACTGAGACTGTTTGAAATTTTTGAAAATGGGAACAATGCCCTTTCACGCACCCCATTTAATCATGGAAATATCACAGTTGTGTCTCAGAGGGACTCAGTCCACATAAAAACTATCACTATATCTATGACGGCACACCTGTGGTGTGATTTTGGTATCACATCTGAACAATGGTTCACCATGATATTAAAATGCTCCATTTCCAGCCCACCCAAGGTCAGTTGACCAGAAGACAGCCAACTGATGGCTCCATACCCTCTCCACTTCAGCCAGCAGGGGGCAGCGTTATGATGGCTCCAACCCTTCTAAGTTCATCAGAACAACTACAGGAACACAGAGTGGTGTCCCTACTCACCAAAGGAGACAGGGATGGAGGGATGGAATGGTACAGATCGAAGAACAGCTGCAGGGTGGAGGAATCCAGGAAGGCTGCAATCAGAGTGGAAGGAGAAGTCAGCACGGAGCTCTGAGTCTGTGTGCCCCCCCCACCCCGGCCTATTTCAGACCCCAGCCACAGGGGGAGGCCTTCATTTGCACAGGACTAAGGAAACCCAGCTCCCTGACTGTGGCCGTATCGTTTAACAACGTGCTAACATCTTGACTATTTGCTGCAGTTTCCAAGCAATTTGTACAGGATTATATGGTATTATATTTCCGGGTGCCCCCCCCCGAGGGTCTCACCGGATCTCCAGCTGGTTGGAATCTGCACCGTGCACAGGTCGTCTGAGGACTCGTCGGTGGAGGTGCCGATGAAGTCGAAGTTGAGGCAGTTGTGGGCTAACTTCAGCAGCTGCATGAGCAGCCCGTGCTGGCCCTCATCGTTCAGGTTCAGGTTCTTCCCCGAGGCCTGAGGAGACGAAGGTATACTGGTGAGACAGGCAGACCCACAGCAAACCACAGCAGAGCACACGTCACGGAAGAAAGGCCAGTCATTGTACAGAAGCGGCTGCCTACACCAGAATAACCAATCGATTTACATACAACAGAAAAGGGCAGGATTTACAGGCTCGGAATAAGCCTGACCTGAGATCAGCCCAGGGCACAGAAAGAGATGACCCTCACCTGTTTGAGAAGGTTGCATGACAGGGTAAAGATGTCAAAGAGAGATGAGTCCCGAAAAGAGGAGGCGATCTTCCTGTGCTTCGTTAGCGGGTGTGTTGCGTCTGCCTGGGAATTCAGGGGCAACACGTCAAATCATTACTCATTTCTGCAGCACCTTCTGCCCCGTTACCAATTTCAAAAAATCATTGAACCGGACATCCAAGTAAAGGCTAACAGTAAAGCATCTTATTACACAACTGTCTCAGACTAAAGAAAATCATCTGAAGATCAGGACTACAAGCATGTACAGCTCTGGCCAACAAGCCATGTTCATTTTTCATGGTTTGTAATGATTACTTGTTAATATTGTTGATCCACCATATACGTGAAGGATTGAGTTTGAGTTTTAAAATTGCATTGCTGCCAAACAGCTATTACAGTAAACACAAATGCACTGACTGGGCCACTTCCCATGACCCGTCTGACACTCGCCTCCTGTTACTAGGAAATGAAAACAAGCTCTTTAAAACATCTGCGGACACGCATCTCACTAGGGGTAGCACACAGCCGACACGCCCAGCCCTGAACTCTGCCCACAAACAGGAGCCCTTTAAGATTAGAGAGGATTGTAAGGTCCAGGGCCACCTCCCACTACTCCGTTTGCCACCGACTCCCCCGCTGACCTCAGAACATGGGCAGCTTTGTCCTCTGCTCACCAGCACAGCACCAGCCAGTGAGCAGCACAAGAGCCACAGCAAATACTCTGGGGGCAGAAGTGTTGCCTGTGGTCTAACAGGAAGTGGTCACTATATAAAAACAATGTGGATAGCAGGGCACAGTGGTGTGATACAAAGGTGCAGAGTTAGTGTCTCTTTGGATAGATCTTATTGTCGTACTGAGATGCATAATCAAAATTTTGTAATACAAGTTAAAATGAGTAATAAAAAGTAGCACCAGAATGTATGGAAAAAAGGGAATACTAAGCAGCAACATTAAACTGCCCTGAGCACCTCTCAGTAGCTGCATAACCTGGCATCTTCCCACCCTAAAGTACTTTCATCATAAACCTATTACTGTAATCTTAAAAATAAATTGTTCAGCTCCGTTTACATTTTATGACTTTAAGGCTACTCCTTCTTTGTGTAGTCCCTGACACAGAAGGCCCAAATAGCAGACCATCACAATCATTAGTTTGGTTTGGCTGTCAGTCTTGAAAATTGGACACATAAAGATGGCTCTTTTTACACTTAAGCTGGCCGTACGCTTCAAGCGACGTCTGGAGGAAATTAAAATTGAACGTCGGCAAGAACACCCTTTCACATACTTGAAACAATGCTGCCTCCTTGTTGTCCTAAATCACGCCACAACCCTAGAGGGCGCAGAATGTTTTTGATGACCCACAGAGAGATGGCAAAGAAATGTATTGTGACGAGTGTGTGAGTCATTTTAAGCTCTTAAAATGAATGTTACCGTCTGTATTAACAGCCACTACTGGTTTAACCCTCGTGTAACTTACTTCTTACGTTCTAAATTCTAGAAATCTATAGAATTTAACCTCATTTTGAAAATGGACTGGGGTAACTTCAACCCCCGCGTTATTTTTGGGGTTGAATACTAGCAGCAGTACAGACAGGGAAGCCAGCAATTTATGGCACTCACGGTTACAGACGAACGAAGTGCGCATTCCATGGCAAACATTACACGGTTATGGCTATCACTATTAACATATACAGAAATACACATTAAATTGTATTATTTAAAGTGTGGTGTGACGCAAAGCATGCTGGTAAATGCATAATTAGTCCTGCTGACCAACCCCATGATGTCACAATCATGTCAGCCAATCGTGGGCAGTGGGTGGAATCTGAACTGGTGGAAAAAGTTTGCCTTGGGGACCCTACACAGGCAGTGCGCTGAAAGAGTGATCACCACAGTGATTAGGGCCCATACATCATCGTATTGCCAAAACTACGTCGATTCTGTCAATTTTGTCTGAAGTGTATGGCCACCTTTAACCAGAGGCTCAAAAAAAAAATCCTTAAAAGTTTCTTCAGAGGCCCAGTCCTTCTGATAAATCCAATATGAGCAAGCAGTACAGGGTCAGAGGTCACATGGCGCTCCGTTTTTTCATTGGGCATAAATCAGAGGCATTTCCCTCCAAGCAGTTTGACGCCTCAGCCTGTCCACAAATGCGCGAGGTGAAGCTGAGAATGAGAGGGACCAGAAACATACTTCACCGCATAGTGGAGCGTTGGCACTTACTTGGTTAATCTCATTGGTTAGCTGGGAGAGAATGGTGACTCCTATGATGCAGTGCTCTACACTGTCCTGCAATGGAAAGTGGCCATTAGCGAATGAGGCATATTGCAGTGATCCAAGAGGCAGCAAGGGGTGCTGCACTTAAGAGAGGAAACTAAAAGGCAGCAGAATGGCAAGGAAATTGTGTTGCTTGAATAATAAAACATGGTATTGTAGGCTCTAAGAGTAGCTCTGAGTATGTTACAGAAGACAGCACCTGGTTGGGTGAGGCTTGAGGCGGGGGCGAGGGCACAGTGGGGTACTGCTTTATTTCATGACAAGTGTGTCTCAGCCTACGTTACTAGGACACAATCTGACAGTGTATGAGCTGCAGAAGGCAGATGCAGGTCTGCATTTCACCACTAGTGGAGAGCAGTGAGGTACCATCACAGAACATTCCTGTTTGAAGAACTTTTGCTGTCCACCACAGAGTCTCCTCACCTCCAGGGCTCAGAGGGGAAAAACTTAACCTTCAAAGGAAGGCAGCCTCACCACAAATCCCAGGAGCGGCTAGGACCTTTCAGAAAAGGAGCAAACCACTGCGTCCCACATGGAAGAGACAGTACTCCGTTGAGGGACAGCGAGTTGTTCTGGCACGTGGCCTTCGTGGGCCTGGTGGGGGAGGCCTGGGTGAACATGCTTTCAAACGCACCTGCAGGAAGCGTGTGACGTCGGCGATGGCATTCCTGAAGGCATAGTCATCCTTCTGACAATCAAACCAGCCCAGTTTGGTGATCCTGGCGTAGAGCTGAATCAGGGCTTGGGTGACGAAGGCCGCCAGCTTAGGCCTAGTCGCCAGGTAGTTGAGTACATAGTTCCCTGGAGAAGGGGCAGAGCAGGGCGGTCAGCCTGGCAGAATCTCAAACCAGAAACACAGACTTGTCACCCACTATTGCAACTTTTTCCCTATGAAATTCTACTGCTGCACACTCTACCCCTGAAGGGTGTCCCACTTCTACGCTGTAAACTGAACTGTTCAATGCACAATTTTTTTTTAAAGTATATTATCGATTGCTACTAATACCAAGAGGGCCCTTTCCAGCACATTTGTAGCTCAAGATTTTTGAGGCCCCCCACTCTCTCCCCCTCTCTGTTTTAAGCACTTACGAATATCAACACGCTGCTCCAAAGGAAGAGGATTGCTCGTCCTCGACACCAGCTTAGAAAGACATGTGGCGGCCAGCAGCTGGGAATAAGATGACTGGGAAGAGAGACGAAACCGAGAGAGGTTAAAAGCGTGATGACAAGGCATGCGAGTCACCTGACAAGAATCAGCAAATCATGAGTGTCACAGGTGACTGCAGTGACACTGGGAAACCAGCAGAATACGTTAACTCAGGTGCCAATGTCTGGGCATCATACCAGATGGCAACACAATTATCCAGTACCCATAAACATGTCACCATAGTGGGGCAATTGGCATTCGCAGGCTCATTATCAGTGCTTGCATGTTAATAAGTGCTCACGAACAGAGGCGATGCCTGATTCAGAACATCGACTGAGAACAAAGTAAAGTAAAAAGCAGAAACAAGTTTGCCTTTTTTTGTACATAAACAGTTTTGATTTAAGCCACCTGTCTGCAATATGTAGATTTATTCTGCAATACAGGCATTCCTCTGGTTACCAAACAGACTTAAGCAATGGATCTATCTTTAAGTCAAATTTGTATATAAGTACATATGATACTACAGGATGCAACATGGTGATACAGTACATAATAATGATAATAATTATGCAGTAATAATTTAAATAGTCACATAGCAGTGCATGCGTTCATTATAGCGAACAATCGTATTTAACGCAAATGTTTAATATAATAGGCTTTACGGTAGCCCATTTGTAAGTACGAGTTGTCCGTAAGTTAGATGTTCTTAGCCTGAGGACTGGCTGTAACTTCAAAAGCACAGGGTTGGAAATTTCACCATGGAGGCTAACAATCCTGTCGGATGTTTTCCTAGGCAGAGATAGCACCAGAGGGAGTCTGGTGGGGGGGGGGGGGGGGGGGTGACTTTCGCTCCCCCTCCCCAGCAGCAGCTGGCACTTGCTCGGGGAGTCTGGGCTGTTGGTAAACTCCACCAGGGCCTTCTCCGCCTGCAGCCGAGTGCTGGTGTCCGTGGTCTCATACAACTGCTTGCACAGGATCTCTAGCTGGGCTAGGCTCTGCAAGACATGCAGGCAGGTGGGCACAAAGGGGCTTCAGAAAGGGCCAAGCTCCAGAAACACTGCAGCTAATTACTGATTGCTCAACATAAGTTTTATTCAAAATTGCGCACAACTGCTCACCACATTTTTAAAAAGCACCCATCCAAACACTGATGCCCCAGAGGATTTTACATATAAGCACATGGCACAAGTGTAAGCAGAAGCAACCAGATGGAGAGAAGTCAAACACAATAGTATGGGAAGAAAACCTCACTGGTCAAAGGTCAATTAGACCATCCTTAGCAGCTTAAACATGAAGTTAATCTGGATGTCCAAATATCAGCAGATCAATATGTTCTGTTCAGATGTCTCATTCTGTTATAATGCAATTGCAGTGACTGTTTTTTAGTAACAGTTGCAGCCAGTGACGTAAATAAACCAATACAGCCCAAATGTGAGAGTGCACAGTTAGTGTGAAAGACATCTGCTGCACAGACCATCATTGCCGAACGCGAAGGTTTCTGAGACAATACGACAGGTGCGCAGCTCCCAAATGGAGAAGACGTCACAAGGATTTTAACACTTAATCCCGTTTAACCGAACAAACCAAGGAAACTGCAGGGAAACAAGACAAGCGTGCAGAGATTTGACCGTTCTTTGGATGAACTCGATCAGGCTTGATTGTTAATAGCATAATGATTACAATTATTTACAGCCTCTGTTAATAAATATGAGGAGAGCGAGGACCCTCGACATGAGTGAAACATCAGGAATCTCGCCGGTAAAAATGTGAGCCAGCTAAATTCAGCGCTCTCAGTAGTGAGTCATCACCTACGTGGGGTGGAGGGGCTCAGTTTCATATGGTACTTGCAGGAACAGAGGAACAGGTCATGTCTGAATATTAAACTCAGGCTGGCAAAAAACACGGCAACAAACATTTCTATTTTTTAAATAAGAGACGCTAACTGTATTACTAATGCAAGAGTAAAATTGGTTTTCTGATTTTTTCGAGAAATGGTTTGGGAAGGAGCTGAACATTCATCTGCAATACAAGTGCCGGGCACCGCAATGGAGAAGGTAGGGAATAAGAGATGGATTCCGCACAATAAAACAAGCCCTAGAGTATCGACAGAGCTGTGCTGGTGAGATAAGGGTGTTTCCGCCTCACGCCTGTTGGGGCCACACTGCTGGGGTGGAACAGCAAGTACTGACCCCACTTTCCCTGCGTCCAGGCAAGGTGCCTCAACTATGGAAGGTGCAGCTGCCCCAGTCGCACGACCTAACTTTGAGAAACTCACAAGAACTCAATGTTTCCTAAAAATACCCCAACAGCAATCTCACTGCCTCAGGCAGAGGGGCGTAGGTGTCTGGTGGGAGGGGGCGGGGGTTGAGATTATGTTTTCTTGTAATGAGGATGTTTTTCTGCATTTTCTGTAAGTCCAAAGTGGGTGCAAGTCAGCAAACACAGACAAGAAAGAAATATGTGTAACAGCCTTAATGATTCACGACTCTTCTGGAGATGAGGAGACCATTTTTTTTTTGTAATAAAGAAACGTGCCTTATAATAGAACATGATGCAGCGCCTATGATCTCTACAAGAAATGGAGCCAACAGCATGCCAATAAACTACCGTGGGGGTGATACAGGTGACCGGCGGGGAGTTAAAGCGACAATATGGCATAAAGAGTAACCAAGGCTTGTATTAGAGACACCAGAGTGAGTCAGGAGTTTGTGCAGAGTGCAGTGATGAACAGGGGTGTACTAGCTAAAAGCGAGATTAACGAGGAGGGGGCGGGGCAGGTGCATCTGGGACTAAGGTCACTGTACTATGCAGTGTCATTTATTAGGGGGCCCCCTTCGGGTGGGGCACCGGCACATTTCCCACCATTTAAAGCAAGGCAGAGAGACAAAGATGGCTCGCTGCCTGAAGCGTTTCCCTGCCTGCAGATAAAACGCGTGTTTGCCATCTCCTCTAAATAATACCTCATTCAGGCTGCTGAGGATGGCGTGAGGAGGACGTGAAGCTCCCGTTATTTACTGACAGTAATATCCTCAGCAGAGCATTCAACTACTATCGCAACAATAACGAAAGCCTGGCCTTTCTTTCGGCTATCAAATTAATCAAAAACATGCTTAAGAAAGGAGCCATATTGAACTTTTCCCTAACATGCCTGTTACACGCGAGTTTCAGGTGGTAAGAAGCAGCAGGTACAACACAGTCTTTTTAAAAAACTCATCACACTGAAAGCAGGCAAGGGGGAAGACATCCCTCCAGCACTGACACTAAAAAAAAAAAACAAAAAAAAAACAGTAAATACCTACAGAAACATCGCAGCACAAGGAACTTTTATGGATACTGAACTCCAGTTCTGTTTACATCTACAGAGCATAACACAGTGGTATCATTTGAAAACCTGTAACACAGATAAAACAATTTTGGGGTGAAATTTCAATCATGACAAATCAGCTACTCATATTAACACATTAGTCTGAATATTTAATCATTATCGCCAAATAACGATTCAAGCTGTATAAATATGGGTGGAATTTCATTCATTTACCTCCCAATCAACCCAAAGAGGTGGAAGGAAATGCAGAGCACACTCGTCACACAGAAGTTTAACAAACTTGGTGCACGAATGAGAAACGGAAGCAAACTTGATCGTTTCAGCGTTCACTTATCTGCAAAGCTCAAAACTATTTGAAGACACAAACACAAAGAAGTTTACATGTTAAATTCCATCCGTGGAGGGTCTGAAGGAATGTGTATACATTCATTGCAAAAATACCAATAATGGCCTCACGCAAGTGAATCACAGAAATTAACAAGCATGTATGCTTCTTGCCTGCCTGTTCATACTCTTCACAGCAAAACACCATATGAAGCATATTTAAATGAGATCTATTTGCAGATAGATATACATAACCAGAAATGGTTAATTCTCCATTTCTACTTGCTCATCAATAAATAACAATGCCTAGTTTATGACAGAACACGGACTGAAAATAAAACTTTTGAAAATAAACTGGAAAAAAATATATACCAACATCTTGACCAAAGCTGGTCAACATGATTCTGATAACTTGTCTAGGTGCTCGGTCAATTCGTGCAAAAGTGTGCTCAGTGAAGATCCCCTTAACACTAGCATCTGACAGGCAGTGTGGGGTGGGGGAGCTGATAGCTTCAGGAACTAAAGGCCAGCCATCAAGCACGTTTAACGTCTTTTTAAACCATCCATTTCCATCTCTGCGCTGATTAGCATCTGACCCGTCCTTTCCAGGGTCTGTCAGCTTGCTGTCATGCCGGGAATATGAACAGAATAGAAACGTGGTCGGAGTGGGAAAGCTCTACTTTACACCGAGGGACGCTGCAGGAAGCAAAACGCACACATCTTACGCTCCCAGCGGCGTGCATCGCTCCTGCGCCCCTGCGCTGATATTTCGGACAGCGGATTTCCCGCCGCTTCACGTGTACGGCCCGCCGGGACAGGTAATAAGAATATTGGACGGGCCGGTCTGTCTGAAGGCTGGCTAAATCAGCAAGTCTGGGGGTGTCCGGGCCGCTCGGGAGAACCTCCCACATCCCCACCACGCAACAGTAATGACAGGACGCCAGGAAGAAGCCAAGACGTGCGACCTCTATATATCAAAACTATAGATTAAATGGCTCTCTTTGCGCGCTAGCTGCCCTCCCTCCCGAAGGGTGTGACAGCGGCTGGTGAGCCGGACGCCACCTGACGCGGTGTCGGGGCGCCCTGCCGAAAGGAGAAGAGGGGCCGACCGGCCGGTTAACGCGGCTAACGCAACTAGCATCAGGCGGTCCGGGTTGGCTGGCTCATTAAAAATAGCAAACAGCCCCGTGGAACGTGGTGCAATGCTAACAGACACCGGCGGAAGCTGAAGAGGTGGGACTGGACTTGGACGCCGTACTGGGGCCGTGGCCCGGGTTTGGCAGCGAGACCAGCGGGGATGCAGCCAGACCGACGCGGGGCGCTTGTTTACTCCGCACCGAGCGGCCGGCCGCGTCATGAGCGGTGTGTACATGCACTTTCCCGAAGCCGTTATTCTCATTTTTATTTTTATTTTTTAAAGACAGCGCGTCCGCCCCTCCCACCCTGCACCACCAACACCACGACGCAAAACGAGGCAACAAAACACGACGGCAAGGCCACAAGTCAACATCAACCCCCGGGCGATGGCCAACGATGCACCGCGACGACCCCCGTTGCCCTAGCTTTGCCACGGCCGCATGCAGTGAAGCGCCCCGAAACCCCATGGTCACCCGCCGTCAGACCCCAGCAATCACCAGGGCGCGCCGCTCTTCGCACGTCCCCCGTGTTATGAAAACACAAACCCCCGGTTACCTGCACATGATCCGCCATTTTGCTCCATTCATGCTCCTCTCTCACTCCCCCCTAGCAATGAGCATGCGCGACAGTCGCCCAGGTTTCGTACGATGTTTACGCAGTTTGCGCGCGGCCGCAGCGCGGGGCTGACGCAACGTAATTTCGTTTCAGTATACGCATACGTACGGAAAACCCGCTGCGTCTCCACGCCAAATAGTGAGTCTTTGTTTACATGGTTCTTAAAGCAAAATTGCTGCATTCTCTCAAACCCCGCAACGCCATCGCGATTTTAATACGTTTGTTCACCCGACAAACATTTGAATAATCTACACGAATGAAAGACAAAATCTGCATTTAAAATCACGGCATATTCGTTTAACTATATGAATAAAAATATTAGAAATGATTGGATTTCACAGAAACTCGCTTTGTGAATATCGTAATGAGCAGCTTGTGTTTATGAAATAGCACTACACCAAATAATGCTCGTATTATGTAGTGGCTACCCCCTTTAACGGGGATTCTTCACGTGTCACGATATGCTTAATTTTGTTCACATTTATAATCAACATTATGTTGATCATTCCAGATGATCTCCCATGGAGGTTAATCCTGTCCCTTATCTCATTAATTCTCAACAAATCTTCAAACATTCCTGCAAAACTGTAAACTCAACTATTTGACGTTATATTGTATAAATTAATAACATTAAACATCTCTGCGGAGCCTACTATTAAGCAGAGATCCAGCTAACCGTTGTAAGTATGCACCAGCATGCATGCAGCCTTTTGCGCTGCCAAACAGCACTTAAGGAGCTCGGCAGTTCGGCAGTATATTACATCCTCCCTTCTTTTTGGGGCTGAATCAGCAACCTTAAGATTGCGCTACCTGTTGCTTGTATTACTTCTGCAAAGAACGGAAGTCATACAATTTAAGCTTACGGTAGGCTTAAGTATTTTTTCCACTATCTTATCTAATGCAAGGGCTACAGACTACATCGCTATTTTATCCATCTTCCCGAACTACTTATGCAGTCATGATGAGCCTGAGCCTACCAGTACGCACAGGGCATGAGGCTGGGACACCCTGAATGGGATGCCAGTTTCTCTGTCATTTACGGACACCAATTCATCTAACCGGAATGATACTGGAGTGTAGGTGGAAACCGGAGTACCCAATAAAAAACCTGCACAGATATGAAAATAAGCTGCAGACTCCACGCATATGGGGTTGGGGAGCGGAGGTATGAGGCTACAGCGTTACCCTCTGTGCCACACCACTGCTGTTTCAGTTTAAACATAGCCTTTATACACATTACTGTACAAGAGTACTGCCAGTCTAGAATGGCTGATCACAGGATCTGACCACAATGGCATGGGCTATCAGGGCCTCATCTCTGCTGAAAGGGAAACTAATCCCTGAATACTTGTCTGTGTGCAAGGCTTGTAACGCTATACAAGTCACGAACAAAAAGGCTTTGGAACACCAACTGCTGGGTCCATAACATTAATGGATTAGGGATTTATATGGCTGAGGCTGAACCTTTCCTGTCTCAATCTGACCATAGATTATAGTTATCTGACCTGATTAGTTTGCCAAAAATACTGAACCAGAAAACACATAATATGTAATTCATTTATTCAGTAACAGTAGTGTATATTTAAAACATCTATATATAAACAACAATATATTCTTATTATTTCGTTGCTTCCAATAGATACCAATACTGAGATTTTAATGAGCTATAATTGTGATAACCGATCACACCAGTTGATATAATTTTCTATGACAAAATGGAGATGGACACAAATAGTCTTTGTTAATCAGTGCGTTACTGATTGATATGATTATTTCATTTTCTCAAATTCAAACATCAGTAGCTCAGAAAAATAGTATAGCTAACACCATCAAATATTCGATACCATAAATTAGTATAAATATTAACAAGCCACTTTAAGTCACTTTATCACTTTAATTTTAAATCTAGTACTCTCACAATGTTTGCTTTCACATAGAGCGAGTTTAAAATAAATTGTTTGTTCTACTTAACAAAAGCACCTTGTGTTCACCTAGTGAACTGTGTTCATACACATTCAGTCGATCACTAACAACTATTTGGCCAAACTTATTATCCACCAATGATACATTTATGATAGACTTATTTGTGATATAAAACATTATATATACCAGGTATCCTCTAATTTCTTATGCAATACAAATTCCTGTTATGTTAAATAGACCGAGTGCGCAGTTAGGATGATTGCAGTATTGCCATTGCAGCTCTCAGCCTGGTGCGCTACCTTTTATAACTTGATATTCGGCTGCCACCTCGTGGCAGAATAGGTTCTTAGCACACCGTGTACAAATTACACGTTAAACACAAAATCATTAACCATTATTACAACATTAATCATTCACTACATAGACGGACAGATAGATAGATAGTGTCCAGATTTTCTCTGTTTTATGATTCTGGTCTCTTTTTGTCTCTTTTGTAGTGTTTTTCCATTATAAATTCTCCAGTGGTAATGAGTATTTGGCTGTTTCCAAGGTCCTTTCTGTTGCCTCCGTATCCTCTGGTTTTATGGTTAATTTTTCGGAATTACTCACAAAATTGGTTGTCACCTTTTATTAGACTATTTTTTAGAGTAACTGTCGATGATAATCTGAGGTTTCTTCTTCTTCTTCTGCCTTATTTGCTGTTGTGATCATAGTCTAGATTTACTTTTAATCTTTGGAACACATGTTCACACAAATTCTGTTTTTATTACACAACTTTTATTTTACAGTAAAATACAGGTGAATTACTCTGGGAAACTGGGGGAAAATGCTTTGTTTTGGCTGTATATTCACATTAGATATATGTGATTTATGATTCCTTCTCCCTGAGCAGCAAAGTCATTCCTTTAAAGTCTAAAAACCTCTCTAAGCAATACCTTGGAAATGGATTCAGTGGGAAAGTCACCATCAGCTGGGGGTCAGTCTGTTGTACAGCACATACTCGTTGACCCTGTTGTGTTTGTATTGATTTGAGGTAGAGTGTGAAACACTGAAACAGTTCTGAATCAGCTGAATGAAAATGTGAATTATTAGCTAGAGGTTTCATGAAGCACAGTTAGTTAAGACTGTTGCAGTATGGGATACACTGTCCAGTTTGCATGTAAACATCTCATTACTAAAAATGTACCACTATGAGCAATGTGATGTAGAAAACTCAGGCAACGGTTTACTGAGCAGTGGAAAAAAATATATGAGCAGATGAGTCACAAGGTAAACAACTAAGTGTGTGGCCTGAAACTAGATTACATCTTCTGTTTAGCTGCTAACTGGTTCTCCACAAAGTGTCTTCAGCTAGTACAGGATGCAGCTGCAGGACTTTAGATCTGATGTGTGAATTTACTATTTCAGTGCTAACCCCCGGATTTATCTGTCAGTCAACTTTAGAGCAGTTTACAGTACATCACTTAACATTTCAGTGTCTGGGGGATGATGCGTGGCTTAGCGGATTACGACTCTGTGCCTATGATTAGAAGGCCATCAGTTTAAATCTTCGGGCCAGCAGACTGATGCTTCCGTTGAGCCCTTGAGCAAGGCCCGTAAGCGCCAGCTCGAAGGGGACCGCACACTGGCTGACCCTGCACTGTGACCCCCAAGCTTGCCCTCACCTGTAAGTGTGTCTCATAGAGAGAAGATGGGGTAGATGAAAAGAGATTTTCCTCATGAGGATGAATGAAGCATCACTTTTCTATTAAATGGATTTGCTCCCATGTATATGAGTTCTGATCTTTCATACATACAACCCTGATTCTTTTATTAAAGAAGATTGACATCTTGGTTATCTTGCTAAGCCAGATATTAGCAGCAGAATAGTCTCTGTTGCATGAGCTCATCTGTGTGCAGGTGTCCAGGATTCAAACACAATCTATAGTACAGTCTAGAATAAAAACCTACCTCTTGACCAGGCAGCTGTTTGTGAGTTAAGCACCCAGTTCTCTCACATGAACCCTGCACTCATGCGTTCATCTCCATTAGCAGATCAATGCTTGGTATTATCATTGGCCGACACTGATTTCCGTCATGACTGACTAAATTCTCTGTCTCTCGTGTGGTTTTTTTATATTCAAGTTTTGTCCTAGTTAAAAAGTTTGCTTATTACTCATAAACTGCAAATGAATATAAAGGGCTTTGCAGCGAGTTGTTTAGAGAAAGAGACTTTGCTGAATTAGATGACATCTATTGATAATGTCAGTGGAACTTGAACATGTCATCTGTTGCTCTGGTACAAGCCTTGTGTGAGAGTGACACAGTGTGGTGATTGTGGGTGATGATCATACATACAGCAGGTGAGCAGCTCTAGTAATTAAAGATGGGAATTAAAGTTATTTTATTTGTCAGTTATTGAAGTACACAGGAATTCTTTGATTTTTGCCTATCCCATCTTGCTTTCTAAGAGAGGCCCTTGGTATCCACAGGGAATTGGCTTCAGGACCCTCGTGGATACCAAAATCCACGGATGCTCAATTTTATAATATATAAAATGGTGTACTATTTGCATACAACCTATATACATCCTCCGGTGGACTTCATCTCTAGATTACTTATAATACCTAGTATACAGTAAATGCTATGTAAATAGTCATTGTCAAAGTGAAAAGTTTTATTTGTCACATACACAGTCAAACAGTGCGAACAGTGTGTAGTGAAATGCTGTTCTGCCTGGCTCCAAGAATGTGATGACATGAGTATAAGGACACAGAAACAAGATAAACATCAACGTAAAACTAGATACATATAAATACATATATATAACTTCAAGCAGCTATAAATATGTGCAGATGATGCCATGAAGTGTGGAAGTAGTGCAGAGTACCGAATAAATTAGGTGGGTGTTTACATGCCAGCTGTGCCAAGGGGCTACAAGGGCTTGTACAGGAGTAGGACTGTTGGGGGGAAATGTAGATTCCTGGATGCTGTCCTCGTTCAGGATCTGGACTGCCTGGGGGAAGAAGCTCTGTCTCAGCCTTTCAGTGCTGGTCTTCTGGCAGCAGTATTCTCAACAGAGAGAACAGACCATTGTTGGGGTGGCTTGGATCCTTGACAACTAAGGAGAACTTGATATCAAAAAAATCTGTACATATTCAGTACAGACGCCACCAGTGTAGTACATATAGAAAGAATAATAATTAATAGAAAAAAATAGAAATTCATTCTCTCTCGGTCTCACACACACACACACAAAAAATTAACACTCACCAACACTACTCTTGACTTCATTAGCATAGTGCTCAGTGCATGGCAAACTCAAGTTCTGCTTTTTGGAAGTGTCTGGATTTTTTTTTGAATATATTCAATCCGTGGCTATTTGAATTTGTGGATACAGAACCGGCAGATACAGAGGGCTGACCGTACAGGCGGGGCTGGGCTGGGCTGGCCATATGGCATACCAAGCATTTTCATGGCTGGCCAATGGGGTTGTGGGATGGGAAATTTCGTCAGAGGTATGTATTTGTAGTGGGCCTGTTTGGCCAAAAGTCCGGGATCAATTTTTAATCACAGTCTAGCCTTACATCCATGGGGAGAGCAGGTTTTGGAGTCAAGGCAAAGGGTCAGTTAGAAGGTATAATGGTGACCAGTGTTGGGCACGTTACTTTAAAAAAGTAGTTAGTTATATTTCCTAGTTACTTCTCCTAAAACGTAACTGAGTTAATAACTGAGTTACAGCTTTATAGAAGTAACTAGTTACCAGGGAAAGTAACTATTGCATAACATTTTTTAAATGTTCAAATATGTATAAGAATTT
>JAAGVU020000025.1:0-26687 GCA_011763525.2 Mormyrus iriodes
CAAGCCTGGGGGGCCCTCCGGCTGTTTTGCTTTCCCCGTCAGTAAGGGGCAGCCTTGACCCTGGGTGACCCCCCCCCCTTCCCCCCCCCCCCCCACCGCTGCACCATTTCTGCTGATGTCAGCATCTTGCTGGAGATTTACTGTTGATTTTTAAACAAAGCCCCAAGCCCCAGGGGGGCTGATTCACTTGGCTTCTTAAAGGGCCAGCACCCCTCACCCACACACATGCTCCTCGCATGTCTGTCACGATCAGGTAATGCCGTCAGACAAATATTTAACGACAAAGGAATAATTATAACTAATGCATGTACCACCACACACCTTAAGCCCTGCTTAACGTAATATTATGTCAAACAGAAGGATTTGATTTTTTGTTTGAAAATGTCGGAATGCTCCATTTGTCACCGTCCACTCTGCTGATAGTCTCACACACACCCATTCTGTGCTCACATACACCCCCTGTCTGCACAGCATGCTTATAACCCATCAGTGTGAGGAGCTGTGGGGGATTTGATCCCACACCCATCAGGAGCCTGACAGTCAGTCATGTACTTTATCAATCAAGTGTGCTGGGTATGTAGCCACATTTATATATGATATGCCTGTGGGATGGAGTTTTACATCAGAAGTCTCTCAGGACATCCTGGCTTTGTGGTTATTGAGTAAGGATTATTTTTGTCCCCCAAAAATCTCATTTATATTTATGTGCAATATCACTGTTGTCCGGAATGACAACTGATTTAATTTCTTGGGTGGCCACAAATAGGGGTTCATTTGTAATGGTGGATCAGAACTTGGCCCAGTCTGTCATATTATAAAGACCTTATTTTTATGGTCCACATTATGGACCTTAGTGGACCTTAGTGGGTATTGCAGTGTGATTGTGTGTGTTATGGGAGCTAAAGTATAAGAACACAATAAAAAGAAGCTGTATTTTATGTAGGTACGGCTGGTGCCCACACCTCCTCTCCCCTGTCTTCCCCCTGGAACCTGAGCAGAGTTAAAGAACTCACTGCATCAGTGGAGAGTGTCACCTCACCATCAAACCACCTCTTACTGTCTCACTGTATCCATTCATCCACCCTGTAGGGACTGAGGTGATCCAGAACCAATTCTGTGGATCATTTTCGGGGTATGGCAAGGAAGACCATCACACCAGAATTCTTCCACAAACACACACAAGCACACTACAATATTAACTAAGGTCCACTAAGGTCCACGTGTCTTTATAATTTGGGAGCAGAACAGAAGACCTGAAGTCTGGTATAGTCACAGCACCCTGCGGGAATGTCTACTTAGACTGCCTATAGCTTTGGCCACCTGTCTTTAAAAAGGAGGGGCAGAATGACTCCATTCTACTATGTGTGTGTGTGGGGGGGGGGCTTAACCAAGAAGACAGCTTCAGTATGACCCAACTGCTAATTTACCAACACAAGGTCAAATGTGGTTGAGAACTCTTCAGGTTGTGTCATAGGAAGCAAAGGATTGTGGGATTTGAAACAGGTGTCCTCTTAGTATAGCAGGACAGAATCTAAGGCTGGGTGACCAGTGGTGACCGAATGCTCTCTTCAGGCATGGCTCGTGTTTTCATAAGGGGTAAAATATTGCAGAAATCTAAGCATTTGCCAGGCAGCATTTATAATGTCTATACAATGTGTGTGTGTGAGTGTAGTGGTTTGAGTGAAACTGAAAGTGTCGCGATAAATAAAAATATTTCCCTGAAGAGCTTCGCGTGAATTGCAGGCTGAGTCATTCTGTCGCACTGGTGGCGTGAGACTGACAGCCCGTCTGAGAGAGGCACGCGGTCTGGGGCATGTCACGAAAGTGCAAGCATGGGAAATGGCAGCGGCTACGAGCTCCACCTGGGCGCCAGGGCGGGGCACCAGCAGCGTGAGACTGCGGCCAGACACCCGTGGGAGTCTGTAGCTGTAGCTGAAATGTCAGGGACACGCCTGCAATCCCAAGTGGGGGCCGGCTAATGAGATGCTAACTAGCATCTGCTAATGCTAAAGTGAAAGCAGCTATATGACCAAAATGCACATCTCAATCAAGTGCTCGGCGTGGACTCGCTGGATCGACGCCAGGTTAAAGGCGTTTGCTGCGCACCATCACCGCGTACCCATGCTACTGCAGCGGCGTGAGCACACACCACTCCAGCGTGGGGTCACGCCCCGTTTCTGAACATGTGAAAACCACGTCTGCTCTGCGGCTGGGCGGGAGGTGGGCATCACACTCCTGTTGAGGTCATGCCGCCAGGTTTTATACCAGAGTACAGTATCTGCCTTTGTGGTGATCACTCTGATTCTAATACCAGGTCAGCTTTTACTATTTCAGGGTCAGGAGTCAGAGGCAACTGTTGTCTATGTGGTGTAACTTGTAGACTGTGTATCTTGTCTGAAGGTTTAAAGTCTGTAAACTTTATCCAGTAGGAGGTTTGCTCAAATTAAGCAGTAAAACAGCAAGGCTCCTCACCGGGATCTTACAGCAGCATGTAGCCAGTCCTTAACCTCTCTCCTTTTGTTAACTACGAGAGAGCCTTGGCAGGGGGTGGTTTCATGTGCAGAGTGCTGCTGAGGCTCATCGATACGCTGCTTCGACAGGGAACCGATAAGATAAGCGATGTCCCTATCACTCCTGTTCAAATAGAGGGTGACATCATCAGCCACCTGTCCTCATCCGCACCCTGGGAGTCACACAGCCATGCAAACAGACAGTAAACGGAAAGCATGGAGAAGATAGGGGGCACTGTGTGCATGCTGGCAGTGAAGAAGGGCCCTCGCAGCAGATTTATGCCCTGAGAAATAATTTGGTGAGTCTTAAACTGACATATTTTTATATATAAACAGGGCTAATTTTCATCCTTCTCTCCTCATCCTTTTCTGTGCTCCGTCCCCAGCTGTGGAGTGAACACAGTTCCTGTTTTTGTGGTGCTGCCCCCTGCTGTCTGTTCTCTGCTATATCGGTGCTATGGGGCAGAGGAAGAAAGAGAAGGGATGGACAACGACTGGCAGGGTGTGAAGAAGCCAGTGGAGGCCTGAGAGCTCACGGGGCCACTGGGATTAAGAGAGAGAGAGAGAGAGAGAGAGAGAGAGCACCTCTGTCTGGCTTCTGAACTGTCATGTTGAGTAGGGGTTGGGGTCATTTCTGTTCGCTATCCCCGCCATCAGGCAGCACCTCATCCATCTACCCGTCGCTGGCTCGTGCCATGTGAGCCTGCAGGCTCCCATAAATATCTCCCAGCATTCCCTGTTGCTTGAGACCACAGCTGGTTCTCGCTCTCATTTTGAGTGCAAGTCTCATTTCAGGCATTGGACTTGGGGTGTAGAACTGTCCATAAAGGCGATGTCACATAGTGGAGCGAGGCCCATGCTTGGTTGTGTGTGTGTGTGTGTGCGGATGTGTGTGTGTGTGTGTGTGTGTGTGCGTGCGGGTGTGTGTGTGTGTGTGTGTGTGTGTGTGTGTGTGCGTGTGTGTGTGTGTGTGTGTGTGCGGGGGTGTGTGTGCACAGATTTGTATTTATCACATTGTGGGTGCAAAACCTGTTATTTTTTAGCTTGTGGGGACATTTTTTTCAGTCCTCCAATATAATGCATATATGCAATTATATATCATTACACAGAATTTTATAAAAATCAAAAAACAAAAAAAGGCAGAAGTCTCTATTTTATTAGGTTACTTATGTTAAAAGTTAAGGCTGGGTGAGGGTTAGGATTGTCATAGTTAAGATTAGGGTTATGCATAGAAATGAATGGAGAGTCTCCATTTATATGAACTGTGCTTGCGTGTGTGTGAGGGTGAGCTTTTCCTGCACCACAGCTCAGCATCCAGGTGGCTCCAGTTGGCTGCCTCTGGGTTGCAGTTTTTCTGGGATTATCTGGGATTTAAATTTTCCCTCTAAGTGGGCCCGGCCCTGGCCCGCTCCTCCTCTGCACCTCTGCTCCTTACCCACTAAGCGCTGGAGATTAGTCGCTCACGCATTGTGTGACTGAATGGGGTTGTGCACATTGTTTTGGATCATAACTATAATTAGTTCCTCGTGAAAACAGGATTCCGTATCTGGCGTGCGTGTCCGGCCGCCGATTCCAAAACAACTCTGGAGCAGAGAGTTATATTTCCACGGAAAACAAAAGCATGAGTAGAATAGTAAAATAAAGAAAGAGAGAGAGAGAGAGAGAGTGAAAAACATCAGGGAGTGATGTTAATTCGCTCCTCTGTCCTCCCAAGTGCCTTGAAAGTGTTCACGAGCGCTGATCTGCCACCAGAACGGCTGGGAGGTGAGGGCTCCAAAAAAAAAAAAAATCTGAACAGCAAGAGGAAGAAATATTGTTTTTGGCACCAGGCTCAGAAACCCAATCCAGGAGCATGGACAGCTTAAACAATAACACACTCAGAACCGGGTCATTTCAGGATACAGAGACAATATATCTATTGTAGGTAGCTGTCCTGCGTGGCAGACTCTCCGCCGTGTGGAGACCTTATCTTGCCGGCTTAGCCAAGAAGAATGACATTGGAAACAATAAAGCTGAAATCTAAACACACCGAGAAATAATAACAGTCCAATAAATAAAGGTGCATGGTGGGTTATTCTGACCTATATATGCAAACCTCGGGGCTCCGTACTGGGGAGAGCATGGACCCCTCCCCCCCGTGCTGCCCCCCTTTTTTAATTCTTTCACTTACTCCCTCGGCCCACAGCCCACCTTTTGAGTTTCCACAGTATTAAAGAATGTGCTGTTCCATTTGGGATAGCTGCTTGATTTTGAAGTAACGGGGGAAAAATTAGGGGTGTTTTCTGGAGCAATGGAGCAAAAAGTTCCCCGGTGACTCGTCCACCCGGACAGGCTGTATGCATGATCCAGGGGTGTTACAGTGCTCCTCACCCAATTCCACCTGGTGTCCTCATTGCCCCATTCCGGAACTGGGGCAAGCCCTGGCAAGGTTGTTGCTCGGGGTTGGTGGTTGCCGTATCTGCCACACACACACACACATGCACTTACAGCCCAGAGTGCACAAACAACACATGGCCCTGACGTACACAGCAGCAGACCATGCCCATGCCATGGCTGCCAGCAGCTGCTGAAGGCAATGTGGGAGAAGCAGGGAATTGTGGGTAGCCTGGGGGCCGCTAGCAGGGCATTGTGGGTAGCTTGGGGGTCGCTATACATTTCTTATAAATTCTCTAAACTGCGGTTAACTAAGAGCTCATTTTAGTAGAGTTTTATGAAGTAAAATTCTGCAAATAACTGATACCCACTGACTCATACGGGGTCAGAGCCAACACGTCAGGCAGTCTGTCACAGAGCAGAACAGAAATATATCAACCTCATTATTATGGATCCTGTTAGTGTGTGTTAATAGTAATGTTAATGAAAAGCTATGTGCAGTCACACATTTACAACTACATAAATCCTGCAGATGGGTCAGTAGGTGGCTGATGCACAAAGATTTTTATTCAGGCAAACAGAGAGATGCCTATGGCCACATGGGCTGATTAAGGACGGCATCAGTGAATTCCCGCTTCACTGGCCTGTGGGTGAGGTTCTTGCCACGTGCTGGGCGCCCGGCTGCTGGCCCTCCTCGTCTGAGGCTGTCCGGCTAACTGCCCGTCTCTAAATCAGCGTCTCATTTTGCTGTGCGCCAGTTCTCAGCAGGCCCAGGCGGTTGTCCGGCGATAATGAATCGGCGCTATGGCCCGTGTTCCGGCCTGTCTCTACAGGGCGCGCCATCCTCCAGGGCGGAGCTCCTGTGCTCCAGGACATGGGAGCGTTGGCGGGTCCTTTGATGTTGACACGTCGTTAGGTCTTTCCTCCTCTGGCAGCTTACGCAGACGCCTTGTTCGGCAGGGACCGCGCTTCCTCTGGTGCCCGTGGTTTATTTGGTCCTGCAGCTGGATTCCCGCTCACTCTGAACAAAGGCTTTCTCACCACAGACGGCCAGAACCCGTCCAGAACCCGGGACGGAGGGCCTGGGGCACATTGTTTTCAGGGTGAGGGGGGCTTTTTACGCTTGTTTGGGCTCCGGTTAGCGAGGTGAAATAGAGTAACCCGTGGTGTGTGCTGAAGTAATTATGCTGCCACCCTCTGGCTGGGGTATATAGCCTGGCAAATAGCCCCCAAATCGGCATTCAGTGCCCACACCATTAATGAAAATGACATGAAATGAAATGATGTTAGGAGTCTGTGCCTATGCTCAGAAGGCCGCCAGTTCGAGCCCTAGCTTTGTCAAAATAGTCAGATCTCTATTGGGCCCTTGAATAAGGCCCTTAACCCCCCAAAAATGCTCCAGGGCCATAAAAAAATAGCTTCACTTTCTCCAGGGTATATATGTGTGTGTATGTTTGAAAGGAGAACAAGATGGGATATGTGAAAAGAAGCGTCCCAATGTACCTACACTCATACTTCTGCATATTAAGTTTAATTTAATTTCATTTTTGATTTTATTTTATTTACCAGAGTGGTACAGGTATAAGCTGTGATTCACACTTCTAGTCCATTAAATGTTACGCCGATTTGAGCCCTAATATGCGGTTTCTGTACTATCACCGAAAGGGCAGAATAGAACTGACCTGTTTTCTTGGTTCCTTATCGAATTAAGTCCCGCAGAGAAACAAATAAAAGGTTTCATGGGCTCATTTGGCTTCAGAAAGCTTCGGCAATCATGTCTGATTGATTCACTTGCCGATGGAACTGGAAACTAAAAAATATTTGGATAAATAAATATGTAATCCCCTCCAGTATCTCCTCTGGTGCATGATGCCAGCCACCAGGCTTGCTGGAATGCTCTCTGAGTGCCTCACTCCTGTTTTCCTCATCTTCTGATGCTGCAGGACCTCTGTCGGTAATTTGCAGCAAAAGGCACCCTGAGTAGGAGTCAAGGGTAGCGGTGGGGTGCCAACCACAAGCCAGCTGGTGCTTGACCAAAGTGGCCCTTTCATGCTTTCCGAACCGGCCCAATGAGTAGCCACGATGACATTCGCAGGGACTGCCCTCCTGGAGCCAGATTTAAAGTCTTACTGTGGCTCGAAAGCTATGATGTGAAACCAGATCCATAACCAGATTTGGAAAGAGAAGTGTGGCCTGTGCTAATGACGCCAGTTCCGCCCTCGGTGCCGCGTGACTACGCCGGGCCTGAAAGCCAACCAATACCAACACCAGTGGACATGGCTGTCAAACAGGTGCCATCAGAATGATCCGGAAACACTGTGGTGCACAGAGCAAGAGAAAGTGGAGCCAGCAGTGTTTAGCTCACACTCCTGAATGCTGTGCATCCGCCCCATGTAATGCAAACCCCCCCATATTTCTGAAAGTGCCACACAAACACTCCAATGTTTGTTTATCTGAGGTGGACGTTTGTTTGGTCACCTATCCAACCATTATGTCATGGGGGCGAAACTCCACTCTGAAATGCTGAACTTAAAATCTCTTCATCTTCAACTTAAACTCTAAAAATATCTCTTTTTGTTTACTACCAAAGTGTGTTTTCATCCAAATTCGGCTTGCAGGTACACGGCACTTACAGAGTCGTTGTCGCGGTGACCCCCTTCCAAGGCTAGGTGTGGGGTCTCTAAAGTGAAAGATGTGGTCAAATCTAGTAGTATTGTGTCTAAAAATTGGTTGCAACCATCAGTGTTAAGACCAGTGCAAAACTCTTTAGCTTGCTACTGCCTCTCTGTGTTGGAGAGGTTTCCTTGCACCTGGCTCGGTTCCAGGTAGTGAGTCACAAAAGGTGCAATGTCACTCAGTCTGTTTACATGCACAGTTAAATCGAGCTTTGGATATAGCTCGACTAAGCCATTTAATTGGACTACTGTCCTTATCCCAGTATACAAATACAGGAGGGGAATCGATTTGCTGACCAAAGTACGTCCGACTCCGTTACAATATGCAATATGGCTCCTTTCAGCTTGTTACTACTGGACTTTTTCTGGTTGAACTATCATGTCACAGACCAAAAACAATTGATGAACAACAAGCAGCCAGAAGTACCGTACTTTTGGTATTTATTTAAAGTACCACAAGTATGGTACCTGGTGCGATGGCTTCTTTTTCTGTGTACCCGCTTCTCTCCTGTTATTTCTGGGTGAAAGCCCGTGGTGAGGACTGTGGAGTATGCACAGAGCACCTAGGCCAGTTTGGGTACAATTGAACGTATACACGCAGGAGTAAATCGACTCCCAATCGCATTATTTAGGTGTGTTAATCCGACTTTGAGAAAGTCGATTTAGTACGATTTCAGTCGGACTAACATGTTTACATGTATTTTAAAAGTCCGGTTTTAGTTTTATCGACACAATAATTAGATTTTTTCTAATTTCATGTAAACGTACTGACTCACGCCCCCAGCGTTCACCTCCCCCCCCAACTCTCACCTCCTGTCTCCTCGCTCTGTTCCTCCCTGGCGCCCTCCACCTCCCATCTGGGGCCCATTAGCTGCCATGCCGTCACGCACGCCTCCGATAAGCGGAGCACAGTGCTGACAGAGCGTGCAAGCGGACGGAAAAAAAAAAGAATGAAAACAAACTGTCCGGCCCCTCTCTGCGCGATCCGAGGAGTGCTCGGCTTCGTTTCCAGCTGGGGAGGGGGCTTATGGAGCTGCACGC
The DNA here is from genome assembly GCA_011763525.2 of Mormyrus iriodes. Taxonomy (NCBI): domain Eukaryota; kingdom Metazoa; phylum Chordata; class Actinopteri; order Osteoglossiformes; family Mormyridae; genus Mormyrus; species Mormyrus iriodes. The sequence goes on from JAAGVU020000025.1 coordinate 8,600, forward strand.
CCCCCTTCATGCGCTCAGTGCTGTGGTGGGTGCAGGTGGGAGGGTGTTCTGGGAGCGCCTGTCACTATGTTTGACATTCTAATCCCCTAACAGGTGTGCAGCGCCCCCATCTGGCTTCCAGATGTGCCCTGGCCCTGACTTCATGCTGGCCTTTCCTCTCTCAAACCTGTTACTTTGGGGTTGTGTCCAATCTGACTTCAGGCGGCACCACACTGCAGTTCTTAAGCACTTTCCTTACAGTGTCTCTTTTCACTTCTTCAACCATCCATTATTTTTTTTAATTTATTATAAAAGTGGGGGCCGCACACTGGATTGGGGGGTGCCCTTATTCCTCCAGGTCTCCGGGTTCCCCATTTCGTTAAGTTTTCCCTTGATTTCACAGTGGGTGGCAGCCCATCGATGGACCAGTTTCCATGCTAAGCAGGCTTCGCTCCTGATCACCGCAGCCTTAATCTGATGATCATTTACTGGAAACGAGAAGACCAATTCATCTCACATACCACAAGTTATTGTTTTGCCGTCTCATCTTTTGGGGAACTGTAATCCAATTTACACTGGTTAGCGGCCGTTTTTCAGTTGTTAAACATCTTCCACACTGTCTTCAATCCCAGCTGGAGCCATATCCCCAGACTGTAATGACCACATCACAGGCCCACAGTACGCCCTGATGCTTTGAACGCTGCAGTATGTATCCGGGCTACAAGCTGCTCCCAATTTCAATTTACACGTGATGAAATTAACGGATGCGTGACCAGAGTAAGGGACACAGAATTGGAAGACAAGGAAGAGCGTGAGCTTATTTCACTGTTTGCGGGTGTGTCCGGGGATCAGCCCGTGGTGAGGGAATGGCTGCCAGTCATGCAGGCGTGAATATGCAGGGATGGGTAATGTGACGAAATGGGGTCATCTTATTATCTGGTGAGAACTAATGCTTGTGGATTACAGGCCACTGGAGCAGGAATGCAAACATGTTAGCTGCAATGTGGGGGGAGGGGCCTGGAGCCCTGGTGAGTCTCTTTAGCTCTCAGGTTATAGCTGAGTCATGTGGCATGACGTTGCCATGCCAACTCCCCTGTGGTGTCTGAAGGCCGGATTGTTGGGGGGAGGGGGTGACACAGAGAAGGTTATGCATCTGCCTTTAATTAGTGTCCAGCCCTTTGACAGCACAATTGTTTCCACTCTCTGGCTTCTTATTGTTCATAGGCCACAGCAAAAGCCACAGAGATATTATTGTCTGTATGTTATTTATTTGCCGTCTTCATCGGGGCCCGATCCCACTAAGGAGCTATCGGCGAGGGTGCTTTTGACTCCAGGTCGCATGCATCTGGCTGTGGGCTGTAGACCCGTGTAGGCGGTTGATGTCACTGGTGAGAGAAAGGTATGGCTCTCTTCTAGACCACAATGCTTTACATTTTGTTTCAGGCAGAAGTAAGACGCACAGGGGGTTTCCTGGAAGCCATTGTCGTAATCATGCGCCGAAATCTGCGGGGGGGGGGGGTGGCAAATGGCAGGCGTCTGTCAACTTTGTGACAGTAATCCAGTCACGCTATAGTTATTAATAGGTTTGGTGCCACTGTGTGAGAAAAGCACTCATGCAAATGCCTTTCGGCCACTGGCCAGGCCGGTACTCTTTGGTGAGGATCCCATGGCTTGCTTGCACCTTTCCACATCTTTATCTGATGGGAAATGAAGACGAAGAAAAAAGACTAGACCCTCTCTCTAGAGACTGACAGACCTGTGTCTAAAAAAAAACAAACTCTCCTCTCCAGATGTGAGCACAGACCTGATCTCCTGTGCTTCAGCCCGGCCTGCTTTTTAGAAGTGGAGGCCAGATCTCCTCTACACACACTGCAGCAACATGAGGCAGCATTGCTGAGCTGCTACCAGAATCCACAAGGCAGCTGTTGTAGCGCCCAGCCAGAGTGGCGAGAAGCACTCCGCTTGTGCTCTGGACCTACAGAGAGCGTTTCCAAGTACCCAGGACATTTCTCTGCAGTCCATTTTAACTCTTAACCCTGCCACTGCTTAAAAGGCTCCCTTTGGGAAATAAAGCCATTTAGCTCATTTTCAGTCCACTTCCAGACAGAATGTCAGCGTTGATCACATCTCACATCACTGCTCATCTCTAATACACATAACTGCCAGTGTTTGCCGCAGCGTAGATGTGCTAGAAGCCGTTTTACGGACCATTGTGTACAGTAGTGCCGTTCTGACTTATTCTAACACCACGCCATCAATAAACAAGTGGGTTTTAAAAAAAAGAACATCAGTAATTGGGCCTTTAATCTTGACCAAATGTCAGGCCTCCTCACTGTGCACTCTGTGTTGCCTCGTTCCAGAAAAATAGGACAACAATATTGTCCGCTAAACACGGTCTTCATCTCTCTCGCTGCGTCTTTAATTCCAGAGGCCTGGTCTCTTTGATGTCCGCAGAGCAATGCCCACACAGCCAGGCCCCGCTGCCAGGAAACTCTGTCCCCAAGGAGCCCCACTGGCTGCTGGGAAAAAAAGCAGCTCCTTTTTGATGTAATAAAAAGGGGATCAGGAAAGTAATTTGCCTTTCATCTATTCTCTTTCTAGTCTGTGACTCACATGAACTGCGGCAAAGTTATCTGCCATTTCTGTAAGTTAGGAGAGAGTGAGTATAAACTGTGAAATAAACAGTGTGGGAAGATGAAGTCGCATGCTATGAAATCCCAGCCAGGTGCTTTGCAGGACAAGTGTGATGGGTCCTCCCTCCTTCCAAAAACAAGACATTCACTCTTTAAAAGCAACTCACTTTTTATAGATCAGCCCCTCCATTTGTGAACAGGATGTAAACTGACCCATGGCTCTGTAAAATAGACTCCTCCACTAAGTGTTATATCTGTCAATGAACAAGGTCACTGACCTCTGACCTTGTAGGGGTCACCTGTACTGTTTCTCTTTAACTTGTTCTCTCCTCGGATCAGAATGCCATGTTTCAGCACCTGATTAATGCCCAGAAGTGCAGCCATTGCTCTGTTTGTGACAGATGTTTTTTTGCCCCCCTCTACCTGATCCCGGGCGGGACACCGCCCCTGTGGAAGATGAGTTGTTTTCTCTGGAAAGAGTGGTTCGTCGTGGCCCCTCTGCCCGCTGCGGCCGTTCCGTCACGATTTATTAGTGCGATGAGCAGATGTTTCGTGCTGTCCCACACTTGCATGTGTTTTATGAGCCAGCCTCTTGCTTGGACCTAGTGATTTATCTCACACCGCAACCCCCCTCGGAAACCTGAGCCCTGGCGGCTGAGGGAGAGGCTGTGGGCGACGTGTCTGCTAATGCAAGCGCTCGGTTAACCTATAGTAGGCTCCTGTTTAAACGAAAGGGAGAATTATCTCTCACAGATTGTTTTTGCGTCTTCAGCCTTGAGGTTGCCCAGTTGGCCGAGGCGAGCGGCATGTGAAAGCCAGACCTCTCTTTGGGCGTGGGGCAGAGCAGCTGTGGGTTTGAGATGCTCGCAAATCCTACTCATGGTTTATGTCGTCTGAGTGGGAAGTGCCTGGACCTCAGCCCTGTGCTCCCCAGCCCCCTGTGCTGACGCACCCACTGGATGCCATCCTGTTCTCTGCGTTCCTGATGTTTACCATGACGTTTTAGAGAGGCTGCACTATTTTGGAAATTTCTTCTAGAGCTGTTGAGGGATTAGGGACATTAAGGGACATTTCTAAACCTAAAGCTAAAGATTGTCTCTTGAGGTGATTTCTATGACCCCCAATCCCCCACTAATTCCCACGGATAAGAGGGCTGCCTGTTTGCTCCTGATAATCTGTTGAGTTCTGGGCATGTGTGACCATAAAACTCCTAATGGCTAACTTACTCAAGGGGGAGTAGGTCTTTAATCCTTCAGCCTGGTCACAGTGACTCCCTCTTGTGGTAAAGTTCAATGGCTCTGCTAAATTTCAGCATGTCGCCCTGTGCTTGTCGATGGCAGCTGCCCGGTCAAGTGACCCTGATGCATATATCGACACCTTTTGCTGGGACTGAGTGGTCTCCACGTACTGGTTCCAATCCACACTTGGTCCTGCTCTCCTTATGATGGAGGCAGCAGTGATTGCACATTCACTGATTTCAAACCAGCCATGGGCTTTAAAGTGAGCATTTTGTTAGCTCTGGTCTGTTTATGGTGGGGAGAGAGATCTCTCTTATTTATGCTAAATCATGTCATGTTCATGTCTTCAAGGACATTTACAGTGACATGACTTTCATGGGGCCTTGTACCTCAACCTTAAAGAGGGCTGTAACATTTTCTGCTGTTTCCCACAAAAGATGATTTGCAATTTAGATCTAAGAGTTTTCACCCATGGCACTATACCAGGTGTACAATTTGGCTGGCTTCCACCCCACACTGGAGTTCAAATGTGGCTGAGGGGACTTCCTTATCTCAGAGTTGCAGGACGGAACAATAGTTTCGCCGTGTCAGACAGGATGTGCTCTTAACCGGGGAACCCAGCAGGATGCAAGCAACCTGAGCCGTCACTGCTGGCCTTGGAGAGTAGCTCTGTCAGACACGGGCTGGCTTTGCTGTCAGGTTTGATCGACATGGATGAGGGGATAAGAAGTTGGCTGCTGTAGCGCCACCATGAGGTTTCTCGGTTCATCCTCCTAGCTTTGGCTTAATCCTACATGTCTGCATTGGTGCTGCTGAGCAGTGATAGAAGGTGGCTATGGAGAGGGGGGGTGACATGGGTAGGTATGAATGTAGCAGGGGGGATGTGTGGATGGACACCTGTTCTTTGGTGCAGGTGCTGAATCAGGTGCTGACCCCCCCCCCCAAACACACACACACACATACTTTTCTTATCTGTGGTTTTAACTAAGCTCAAGCAGCTGCACCTCACCTCTTGCTGCAGCCCCCATCCCTCCCCCCACCACCTTGGGTTTCATCACTTTCTGACGGCAAGAACATTAACAAGGAGCCGTGAGAAGAGGTATGCCAGGCAGCGCACAAGCATATAATCTGCTGTAGCACATCTGCACTGGGGGGTCTTTCGTGCACCTCCCTGCAGGTCTGCCATTTACGCGAGACCACGATCTGTCTGTGCTCTTCATCATGGCCTGTCTGTGCTCTTCATCACGGCCTGTCTGTGCTCTTCATCACGGCCTGTCTGTGCTTTTCATCACGGCCTGTCTGTGCTTTTCATCATGGCCTGTCTGTGCTCTTCGTCACGACCTGTGTGCGTCCTGTGCTCTTCATCATTGCCTGTCCGTGCCCTTCATCATGGCCTTTGTGCTGTCTGTGCTCTTCATCACAGCCTGTGTGCTGTCTGTGCTCTTCATCACGGCCTGTGTGCTGTCTGTGCTCTTCATCATGGCCTGTGTGCTGTCTGTGCTCTTCATCACAGCCTGTGTGCTGTCTGTGCTCTTCATCACAGCCTGTGTGCTGTCTGTGCTCTTCATCACGGCCTGTGTGCTGTCTGTGCTCTTCATCATGGCCTGTGTGCTGTCTGTGCTCTTCATCACAGCCTGTGTGCTGTCTGTGCTCTTCATCACAGCCTGTGTGCTGTCTGTGCTCTTCATCATGGCCTGTGTGCTGTCTATGCTCTTCATCTGTTGAGCAGCATCTGAAGTTTCTCATGACCCCACAACCTTGGTAATCTACCTTTGAATGGTTCCTTTGGGGATAGGGGTCAGAACATGGGGTTTTCTTTGTTTTTTGTGGTGGGGCGTTCATTTTAAACAGGCAAATTAGGTCATTCACATCGCAGTGTCCTGCATCTGTAACCTCAGAGAGACAGGGTGCTGCCTCTGCTTTGATGTGGCTCTCAGGAGCTCGCAGACACAGCAACAGACGGGAAGGGGGGGCATGCTGTGAGTTGGGAGGGTGCAGCCTTGAGACAGCTGGCTTATTCGTGGGGAGAGGGGGTTGTGGTGGGGATGGTTGTGTATCTCCACAGGGCCTTCAGGTGTTCAGGTGACCACGCAGTTTATTGTGGCACACTGGCACCCCCCCACCCCCTGCCACACACCATGCAGTCCACGTGGCACCCAGTACCCATGAATACCCCTGATTGTACGGGCAGTCACAATGAGGACTCTTCTTCACTTTTCCCGCCCCCGCGCATGCCACCCTGCTGTCACATGAGCGTGGGGGCCACCACCAGTGATCGCTGTCTGCCTTGGAGGGGCGGCCCAGGCGTCGTGAGGCGGAGGGCAGGGGGGGTGGTGGTCACACAGAAGCCGTCTGTCTGCAGTCAGCCCCTAACCTGGAGATCTGAGAGCAGTTTAATGGACAAAGGGTCCAATTTGAGCTCTTGCAGATGCATGGATGTTCTTGTTTCTGCCACACGTCTGGTCATGTGAAGCACTGTAGTCACAAGCCCCGTGATTTTCGGGGTGGGGGGGCATTAGGGTGTATTAGCAAGAAATGAACATCTCTTGTGACTTTAAGGTCACCAGTTCTGACCCTAGGTCAGAGCGTGGGTGTCCCAGGGCTGCTACAAGGGGTCACTGATGGTAAGGACAGTGTATCAAGAGCACAAGTGTAGAAGCATATAGATGTAGTGTATCCTGGCCATAGCCATGAAGACCAAATACCATGTCACCCTGCCTTTACCTCCTATGAACCACCTTGAGAGGGATTGGCCAAGGGAGGATCTGTCCGTTGGGGTGCGTGACCCCTCTTGTGTTGTGCGTGGGAAGATGCAGAGAATGCCCTCACCCTACCGCACCCTGAGCTATGAGACCTCACCCACTGCAGCCATCCAGCTAACACCATTTGTTTGTGGTTGAACTGAGAAACAAACATGCCCATGTGTGACCAGTTGCATGCAGGTGTTCAGAAGCAGTTTCTGGAGAAAGTGTCTTATGCTACATCTAGACAAACTCTACACTCCATTTTCAATTGGTCACACTGATTGAAGTCAGACTATATATAAATTTATAAAGTTATATGTGTACCGTTCCTTTAGGGTGTCGACTAAGCAATATACATTAGAAATCAAAACAAAATGATTCACAGAGATGATTTCTGGATGATTTTAGTGAGATGGTTTATGCCCTGTGACATTTTAAACACCAGCATGACGTTTGCTGTTGTGCACAAGCAGAGCCCCTTTCTGGTTAATACTGAACCCGAGTCAGCGTAACTCAGAAGGCCTAAGAGGCAGGGCCCCGATTTCCCTCGGTACACTGCCTTTCTGAGGGAATGCAGCCCTTTTCTTTTCCACAGCTGGAGTAACACAGCTGATGGTCAGGGGTCGACTCGCGGCCAAGCAAAAAGCCTACTCTGAGTGATGTTTTCACCGGACAGCTTGTGTTTGGTGAAACGCTGCACGTCCTGCAAACAGATACCGTGCACGTTTGGGCCCTGTGTTGGGGCAGTGGTATGCGCCGGTTAATTATTGTGGCCTGTGAGGACACGGCGCGACTTACATGTGTGCAGAGAGAGATGGCCGCACGCCACCTAACAGTGGCTGTTTCTTGTCCTTCACCGCCGCTTCCTGGAATCAAGTCTGAGTTTTGGCACGAGCTGCTGAAATCTCTAGAGCTGGAATTATCAGGGGTTCCAGGAGCTGAAATTCCCCTCTGCTGAGGATGCCCCCACCCCCCTCTGGGGGCGCACACTCTAGCCTGCGGGGGCTTCTCAAGCAGATTTATAGCTGAGGTGCAGCGGGATCACCTTCTCTGATGTCCTCCTCCTGGGGAGGCAGCTGTCAGCCTCCCCTAGAGGGTCATCAGAAAATATGGCCCCCGTCCGAGCGGCACGATCCGCCGATTGGGAAGATTTGCCGTGGCCGTGCCTGCTGTCCGAGGAAGTCAGGTCGCCCACTGAACCTGCCCTTGTTGCAGCCTGACCTCACACCCTCTATTTCAGGTAACCTGACAGTGCTCCCTCTGCAGTTTGCTTTCCGGAAGTTTCTGATGGCTTCACCTCGCTGCCCTTCCCATTTCCAAGTGAGTCCACTTTTATTCAGGTGTTGTTTTCGTGGGCCACCCGGGGTCCATAACCTTGTAGCCTAGTGCCTGCTTCATTTGCATCATCACATGTGGTGCCCCTCCTGACTACAGCCTCACCAGTGTAGGTCATAGGTCATGTTCCCAGTTGTCCCATAGGTGTATGCTTTAAACGCTGGTGGACCAATATGAACCCAGATCAGGGCCGTGCAGAGACTTCCTGGGAGGTAGGTAATCAAAAGTTTAAAAAGGGGCATGTAGTACCTTTAAAGCTCATGCACAGGTTCACATTAAATAGTTTGGGCAGGTTTCACTTTCTTTCTTCACTCGTGTAGTTACATGGTTTGAAGAAATAAAATAGGGGAACAGAGGCTCAGTGGTGAGGGGTGGCAAAAGGACTTGGGAAGCCCCGTTAGCGATGGCTCCTAATTAACCCTCTGAGCACATGTGCCATCACCACCAACCACCACGTGAATCCCCAACATCAAGAGGGTCTTGGCGTTTGTGTAAATCTGTGTAGAAACATCTGTTGATTTTAGTTTTGTTTGAAAGCCCCACTGTGGGACTTGGCGACAAGGTTGATGTGGTATCTGACCTGGCTGGGGGGAGGCAGTGTTTGCCCCTGTGCTGTTTTTGGCGGTACCGTGCCCCCAGAGCCAACCCTGCAGTCCTGCCCAGGTCATCTTGGGCCTGAGGCATAAGCAAAGGGGTCGACTTCTTTGGCTGTTTGGGGTGGGGGGAGTCACAGCGGTGCTCAGCGGTGCGACCGGAGCTGTGTGAGAGTGTGTGTGAGTCCTGGGGGGCAGGGCGGTTCTGCTGATTAGAAACACATGCCTGGTCGTGGACCAGGGAGCCAGACGCTGCCAGGGCAGAGGCCGCGCTCCGCGTGTGCTGGACCCTGTCCGTCCTGTCTGGGTTCTTCAGGGAGGTGTAATGACATGGAAACAAAACCTTGCGTTGCCTGGCAGCCGTTAGTCACCGTGACGTGGAAATGAGCTTCAGCTGTTATCGAGGGGCTTTCACAGTACTGCAGGTGCCAGAGGGCTGAATGGGGTGTGGGAGGGGGCACATAAACAAGGGAACCGCACTTTTGGTAGCTGTGAGCCTCTCTGGGTGGGTGTGGTTCTGAAGCACAATGTCAAAGCCAGAAGGGTTACAATTTCGTCCCATAAATGTGGAGCTCACTCCCTAGATGTCGCCTTGCTTATGTGCCCCACACACCCCCAGGGCATTTTCCCTAAGTTTGCCAAGTTTCAGTGATCCAATCCAGTGTTTGGTACCCATCAGAAACTGAAGTATGTAGGTTTGCAGTTTGACGGGAGTGAATGCTCTTATGCTTTTTCCAGTTTGTTTCCCAGAGAGCTGCGGTTGACGATGTCACCATCCAGATGTTACCCCGCCTTCACCAGCGCAGCCCGTCATTCTGCCTGTCGAAGCACAGTGGCAGAAATGCCTGGTCATTTCACTGGCTCTCTTAAACCACATCAGGACTTCCCTGGGAGCAGTGGAAGGTGATATGGTTAGGGTATTTCATTTTTGCCCTGGTGGGAGACCTCATAGAATGAGATCCTGACTGACATCTGAACCTGGAGGTGAAGCTCACAGCTGCAGATGAGATGATCTCCTTCCGTAACCGACCCAAAACAGACATATGCAAGTGAGCAGAGGAACCTACAGTTGCGATCTCCTTGGTGGCTCAACACCTTTGATATTTATAATTGTGATATGGTGCATATACAGCTCTGGAAAAAAATGAAGAGACCACTCTATGTTTTTTATAAATCTGCATTTTTAAATCCTGGTTTAATCCTGGTTTTGCTGGCAGAAGGCTACACTGCGAGGCAGGCTGCTTCCAGGCTCCAAATTTCTAAGACGTAGTACTCAAGAACAGCAGGAGATACTGGAAATAACCAAAAACCAGCCAGGTAGAGGGCAGAAGCAACTTTCTAATGCCAGATATGACCTTCAACTTATCCAGCAGTGCCTCATAAATCGGAGGATGACCTCAAGTGACCTTCAAAAAGAATGGGAAACCTTAAGTGGTGTGAGGTGCACTGCTAGGACAATTCATAAAAGGCTCCTAGCAGCAAGACTGAAGACCCATAAAGCAAGGAAGAAGCCCTTCATCAATGAGAAGCAGGGGAGAGCCAGGCCGGAGTTTGCAAAAAAACTGTAAATTGAATAATTAGTGAAACTGAAAATTTTGCTCTCTTAATTTTTTCCAGAGCTGTACATGCACTGCTACAGGTGTAAGGGGCCAACCCGGAGCTTGGTGTTTTTTGGGAGTTCCAACAGGGGCCTGCTAGGCCCGCTGACCACTATCAGTCAGGATTCATGCCTCTTCCTATTATCAAACAGCCTCTCTCACTGGTGTCTGAGACCATGTTAACCTCTTCCATGCCCTGCCTTCTGCATCCCGGTAAAAGGAAAGAGAAAAGAGAAGGATGTTATTTGGTATATCTTTGCTTTCAGCAAAGCTGTTTATAAAGATATCATCAAGTAATTGAGTAATTACGAGCTTTTAACAATATGCAGCCTCCACATGAACCAGTCTTCGCAGACCTGTGGGTTGCTATGTGTGCTGGTACCTCTGGGTTCCAGAAGTGTCACCAGCTGCTTGTTTTGCTGGCTGTGCCCCAGTGTCTTTACTGGTGCACCGTGAGCCCCCGGGACTCCTAGGCAAATCAGCATACAAGTGGCGAGTTTTGGTGTTTTGGTCGTGAATGGGGTACAGGGCTTGGGAGGGGGAGAGAGCTTTAGCAGGAGGATGCGGGTCTGTGTGGGAGCACTCACTGCCTCGCTCTCACGCGATTTGGGAGGGAGGTGCTGCCCGCTAAAGCATTGGGCCCAAAGCCAAAAACCTGAGAGTGCTCTCTACGAGAGCTGTGCAATGCTCAGCTGCAGGTACAGGCCTGGGTTGGGGTCAGGGTGGGGGGAGACACTGACTTGGAGGCGATTTGGTGACACACTCCCCACCCCCCCTGCTGACCACTTGCAAAGTCAAAACTGCAAGCCTTTTATTATTTATTTTTTTTACTTTTAAATGATGAGTAAAATATACAGAACAAAAATTGTTGAACTTGTAGACAGAACGATATGGGTACCAAATTGACCACTTCGGGGTTGCCTGGCAACCCTGGCAAATGCACTGGCCCTTGAGAGGGTGTGTCACCAGGAGTGGTATAGCACCACCTTGTCTATGTTGCCACATGTGTGGAGCTTGGGCAGGAGCTCAGACGAAGTCTGCAACTCTGGGCTAAGTCATGACCAGCCAGCAAACGTGACCCACATAATTCTCAGCAGGCCGCATAATCTTTCTTCTGTTAAAGGTAAGCAGAGCCAACAGAGGACGGCGGGGGGCCCTTGCAGAGGGCCTGTTTAGCTGACGAAAGGCTTCTGCCAGCCTGAGGTGAGTCCATTTCCAGGGATGCCCTGATGCAGTACATGGACCCAATGTGCGACCTTTGGCTAAACATTGGGCATATCTAACTGGTAAACTATTAATGAAGTATGCCGCGGAACTTTCCTTAGATAGATCACCAACAGTAAGTGAGGAGACTCGTCTGACCAAACAATTAAACGACAGCTCTAATTAGCTAACACAGAATGTCAGCATCCTGTGAATATGGGAACACCTTTCTGAAGTGAAGGGAACTTTACTGTTATCCAATCCAAGACAACAACATTCCTCAGGACCATAGTTCCACCCACATACAAGACAATGCACTAAATACAATATAAATTATTAAATGAATTGCATGAAAAAACTAAAATTGGGCCATCATAGCATTTCTACAGCTATATATAAGTATGAGGTGCCAAAATGCAGTAATGGCCAGTGGGGGGCAGCATGTCAGTACCATTTACCAAATGGCAGAGGGGCAAAGAGTACGTAGGAGGGATGGGGGGGTCACCCAGAATGCTGAGGACCGTGTTCATGGCAGACCTCCCCGTATGTTTCTCTAAATTAGTTTTAAATGAGAAGTTTTTTAAAAAGGAAGTGAATTCTGTTCTCTTCCCAACTGTATGTGGTTTACCACTGAGCATGGTGTTGTATTCTTGCTGAAAATGGGAGTACACACTGGTGTTCAGTCAGAGATGTTTAAGAATCAATCCACATGTCTCAGGCTGAAAAGGCTTAAGACAAATTGCAGCACTTCAGCTGAACACTCACATGCAAAGCAGTTTTCCATCCCACACACGTTTGTATCCGTATCTTTGTGGGGACTCTCCATTCATTTCTATGGGAAAAACCCTAATCCCAGTAATGACAACCTTAACCCCTACCCAGCCCTAACCTTAACCATACGTAACCAAACAAAATACATGACTTTTGGCATTTTGAATTTTTTGATTGCAGTCACAGATTTTTATTAAATTGAGTTTTGAGTCCCCACAATGTAATATATACATAACCCACACAAACACACACGCTCACGCTTTGGCCTTGTATTTGCTCAGCAGAATTTAATCGGAATGGAGCGGTACTGCTTTTCCTCAGCTCCCGTTCCCCGGAGAGACATCCATCTCACAGAGACGTCCAGAGACAAAGGCAGGGTCAGGGGTCACAGAGTAAATGGGTTCATGCAGACCCAGCTGAAACAGAGGCGGTCCTGTCTGACATCTCCAGGGAGTGAGTCACTCCTCACAGTGGGGGGGGGGGGCACTCTGCCCCTACGGTCCCCTGAAGATCAGTTGTCAGGACCCCGTCTGGGGACGGCCGGCGCTGATGAACAAAAGATGAGGCCGGCTTTAAATGGCATCCTCCTCGTCTTCTGCTTCTCAGCCTGAGCAGTTGTCTGTCTGCACTTGCGTTTCTCTTATTTATTGTTTATTGTTGTTCACCATCACCTGCTGTACTTGTTCAGTACGTATTATCTTGTATTTGGTAAGTATGGATTTCACTGATCTATGTAGGAAAGGGACGGAGGTAGTGACATAAACGGCAGTGCCCCCTCAGCTTGTCCGGCTGGATCTCGGCGGTGTGGTGTGGAAGGACAGTACCAGCATACTCCAATGGGGGGAGCTGTGTCCCATGGTAGCTGTGAAAAAGTGGCAAATGAGAACAGGAAGAAATTAAAGGAGAACATGCTGATTTTCCTGCAGCAGCTGTGTGCCCCTTCGGCCTGGCTGCGATTTGATTGATGTGTCTCGTTTAAACGTCTGGGGGATGCATGATGGGAGGCTTGTGGATCCCCTCAGATTCGTGACCCGACATGTAGTGCTTGAGAGTCTTACTGTGATTTTTATTACGGCAGGTGCTTTACAGGCCAGAAATGAGAGGAATTCTCCAAAAGTTTTAGGTTAAGAGTAAAAGTTTGAGTTAAAAGTTCAACAGCTACTAAAATACAAGTACCTGGAGACTGATTGATCTGTGCCCTTATTTGCTGATGCCCCGTCGTTCCTTGTTGTCTCCATCTTGTTTGCTTTGCGTGATAACAACCCCCTGCCACCCTTGTCCCAAGAGCTTCATCACCTCGTGGGGTGGAGGGCTTTCGAGAGCCAGCCTCGACAGGGGAGGGGGTTTAGGTTGAGGGGGGCAACGTGAGTAACAGTGCGCCATGTCACATAAACGCAGTACTGTGCTAATGGCCCCTAATCCTGCTTCATTAAAGAGACCTGAGGGACTTTCCAGCACTCCCCCCCCCCCCATGGGATGGTCACACGGTTCATTTCCTGTTGCAGGTTTACAGTGACAAGCGCTCCAGGACACAACCAGGTCATGCCTGCCATCCATGCCGGGCAGGAAATACAGTGGGGCCATCCTTTACCAAGCCGTGCCCATTTGCTGTAAACATGGGAGGGGGGGGGTCACATGCTCAGACTGGTGGTATTTCCAGGAAAACCAAATGCAGAAGTCTGCTGGTGCATTGTGGTACCTGGAACATGGAGCCTCGCATGTGCGCTGAGCCACACAGGATGGTCTCGGTTTGAGTCAGACTCCGATCCTGGAGATAAGGCTTCCTCTGCCTCTTGATGCAGAAGACCCACCGGCGCCTGGCTCCTAGGTCCAGAACCATGGGTGCTGAGGTTGTATGGAACCCATGGATTGCAGAGTATTGCCTGTGATGGTGGCCACAGGGGGTGCTCTTGTGTTCACTTTTTTTTTCAGTGTATAACTTAACTATGAGGGTACCCCCCCTTCTCAAAATGATCTGGCTACACCCAGTGTGAAATGCAGACCCATGTTCTCCAGCCTGGAGGGATTTTTGACCTCTGTGGCATGAAATCTAAGCTTGTTGAGTTTGTCAAGAGAAAATAAGGGGAGTGAGGCACCAGAAAGCCCTCCAGGGCTGGGGTGGGACCTACCTGGTCCTTCTGAGATGTCCTTGCCACTTTCAAGTTCTGATGCATTCAGTCGAGTAGGTCTCACGGCTGCATGAGGCTGCAAAGAATCAGTCATCTTTGCCGATGCTGCATTAAACTGGCCAACATTGGTAGATGAGATTCAAAACACTTTTCCAGATGCAAAGAAATTGTTCCAAGTACGGGCTGCCTCAGCCATCTCTACTGTATCTATTACAGCATGAAGCTGGTCCTGCACATGTGCTTGCAGTTTTGGATCAGGAAGGGGGGGCAGGGGGGCATGGTTTCTGAAGACCTGGCAGGGTCCCATCTGGGCCCAGGCCGGGTGCAGGTGTCACCAAAGCTCACAAGGGCCGGGTCACAATCTTGGCTGCCAGAACAGGTGCAGTGGATTAAACTTCAAGTCCCAGCACGCGAGAATACACATTTGGTTCTGTGTTGCCCCCCCCCCATCACCCATCATCCAGCCTCCCTCTTTCCACACAGCCTTGAGGAGGAATGGAGAAGTTAAGCCTGCCGTTGTAATCAGATCCAGTCTAAGAGTTACTTTCTCTCCAGTACAGGAAGGCCCAAAGAATGGACAAGGAAGAGGAGGACGTCCCCTGGGTGATGGAGGGAGCGAGATCAGCTCGAGAGTGAACGAGTGACAGAAGGACCAGGTGCGGCTGTGAAAGGGAAAGCGAAATGTTTGGAAGGTAACACTGACACTGGATCGCTGGTGGAGAGGGTCCTGTGCAGATGGGTGAGGAGGGCCCATCCTCCATGCTGCTGCATTACATCATTCGATGATTTCATGCAAGGTACAGAACCACCCATCTGTACGGCCGGTTTAAATAGCACAGGTTAAATCGAAAAGGTCCAACTGCCAAGTGGGATAATCCAAGTGCTTTTCCCGGTGTTATTCATGAGGATCAAATTATTGATGGGAAAGTGGGGGGGGCACATTTGCATAATGGTATACCAGTGACACAAAGTAGGCACAAAAAGGGTGACGCTAGAGATTTTGGGCCCCATTTAAGTGTATCATATTGGGCCCCCAACCCAAAGCAATCCAATTATGTTTCAGTGTTTTACGGCCACTTTCACTCTGGTGCCCCTGGAATTATCCTAACTTCCCCCCCGTTACGGTGCCCAGCTGGCTGGTCTCAAATGTCCAATCGACAAAGGCACATTTGCACATATTCACTACATGTATCTGTGTGGATGGAATTCAGAGCTTACAGTTAAGTTCCCTACCCAGGACCTGAACCTGTCACTTTTCCTTCATGCAGGCCATGCCGACCTCCCATTGGCTGCCCAGCCACAGCTCTTGTATTACACGTACGCATACGTGGTGTAGGGGGGCCGTGTATTGGGGGTGCACTGGACGACATGGTGTGAGTCAGCATGGTACAGAGGTCTTCACATGTGATGTTATGCAAAGCTTAAGTCTGAATTCCTTTTCATAGGCAGAAGCTAAGACTTTTTAATCTGGTGTCCAGACTAAATATCCTATTTCCGAGACACTTCAGATAGAATGTCAGGTAAATATCTTGACATCTACACACTTTTTGAGCTTCATTGACAGTCCACTCATGGCGTGACTTAAGGTACCTGAGCTGACTGATATTCAGAAGTCTGTAATACTTGTGGCTCCATTTCATGTATTGACCAGCAGGTGCTTCATTCTGTCATCATTCTGCATTATGCCTCCTAAATACTCTATATTGGTCTTTTGAGGTGCTTTGCTTAATGGTCCAGCAGAATATTCCAATTAGAATTCTGGGACCATCTGAAGACAACATACTAAGTTTTCTGTTTAGCTGAAAATCCCATATGCACATCAAAACCATAGAGTATACATATATTCTGTGCCCCTAAGGCCCACTGGGATGGTGGTGCTGTGACAGTAACTGTGGGCTTGAAGCCAGGTTCCCACACACATCCTTGCTGTGACCCTATGTGCTTTTTGGTCGTGGTCGGGGGGAGGGGGGTGTCAGGGGGTAGCCTTGGCAATGCACACCTGTACCCTTACTGAGCAGCATGCTTGGACCCTAAAGGGGCACAGCAATGAACATGATTATTTCCCCTGCTGGCGAAGTGGATACCTCCGCCGCCTACCCCTCTAGAAGGCAAACTTATTTCCAAAGTCATGGTCGTCAAACCAACCAACTTAGGTGATTGTTGAGCATCTGGTGTAAGAGCGCCCTCTGTCGGTAGCAATGTGTTACATGAGGAGGCCTCACTTTTCAAAACTCATGTCTTGTGTTCCCAAATACCCCAGTGACCACTTGTAACACTGACCACTAGTGGTAGTATTCTTTGTATTTTGACATATTTTTAAATGCCCTTTTCCAGAATTTACCTCATTTTAAGCACAGCATCTGAGCATCAGGTGGGTACTGTGCAGAGCAGTAATGTGACATAAGGGGGCAGTACTGTGCAGAGCAGTAACGTGACACAAGGGGGCGGTACTGTGCAGAGCAGTAACGTGACATAAGGGGGCAGTACTGTGCAGAGCAGTAACGTGACACAAGGGGGCAGTGTTATGCAGTTTTACAACGTAAAGTGCTAATTATAGTATTAGTATTGATATTAATACTCATAAGATAAAACTTGACACGGGACTGTCTAGTATAAAACATGAAACTTCAATCTTTGTATTAGCTGTCTGAAGGCAGAATACATTAGCAGCAATGGTAATGATATTTGGAAGGTCAAGAGAAAAAAAAGTGACAGAAAATTGTCAGGCAGCTTTGCTATACAGCAGGCTGTCCTGAGCAGGTCAGACACATCAGAAGTCAAAAAATTAAGTTTCACGTCTAATTAAATTTGAAAAAGTCTTGATGCTACAGCTGCCATCTGATCCTTTAAATGCTCTTTAATTAATGTGTTTTTAGACATTTCTGTGTGTTTTTTTGGTATCTCGGTACTGAGGCTTGACGGTGTTCTGTTAACTTTGGGTCCTCGTACCCTTTTTCTGTAACATGCTTCTGGGTGGGGGATGGTACCTCTGTGTAGGAATGCGGTGGGCGTTTAGTGGGGCAGATGTCATGAAGGCGTCTAGAACGATTCCTGTTACGAGGTCCTGTGTGTAGTTTGGTAGTAAGATCATAAACAAACAAATAAACTACATTTTACTTGTCAGAGCCAAACTGAATTAGTCTTCATCTGCAATGTGAAGCTTAAGTTTCCTTAGACTGTTCTAATGCTGAACAGTCCGGCCCCTCCCAACCTTTGTTATAAGGACTAATAATTCTGAACTCATAACTCTGCATCTAAATCTATTTCTTTAATGCACATTCTGCTCCATGCCAAATTTCTATACTAGATATGCACAATCCTTCCCCACCAATCATGTGGTTAACTGTATCTGTCTCTGTATCTGCCTCTGTATGTATGTCCATGTTTTAAAATGTCATGGTTATCTTGTGTTTATATGTGTCTGTATTTATATTCTGTAGAACGATATTTCAGCTCAGTGTATGATTCCACAAATCATATATCTGAAGCGAACAATAAATAATGTTTAGATTTTGACAATATAAGCTTGCAATGTGAATGAAGAAAGTACAGTCATGTGAAAAAGTAAGTCCATAAGAATTAAGAGGGTGAGTAGCAGCCTGGTGCTGCTAATCAAATGCACTTGATTAAATGCTCATCGGTAAGTCTGAGCACCTCTATAAAAGCAGACGTTTTGGCAGTTTGCACGTCTGGAGCATTCAGGTGTGTGTTAACACAATGCCAAGGAGGAGAGACATCAGCGATGATCTTAGGGACACAACTGTTGCTGCCCATCAATTCGGGAAGGTCTATAAGGCTATTTACAAAGAATTTGATGTCCGTTATTCTACAGTAAGAAAGATTATTCACAAAGGCAAACATTCAA
>JAAGVU020000025.1:43931-71681 GCA_011763525.2 Mormyrus iriodes
GGATACATGCTAAGGGTGCATGATAAGTAGCTTGTGTCAAGTGCAGGAAGTGGCCAAAAGGCATAAAGTCTGCTCTCAGTTACATAATAAGGCCCGATTTCATGGCTCTGATTCCTGGCAGTGGCACAAACCTCCCCCACAGAGAGACTTTACATTTGTTTACGTCAGTGTTTCCCAACCCAGTCCACGGGGACCTGCAGACTGTCCATGTTTTTGCTCCCTCCCAGCTCCCGTTGACTGTCTAGCAGGGAGTTGTGGGAGGGAGCAAAGACATGGACCGTCTGCGAGTGGACTGTAAAGCTACTTAAAGCTTTCATCAATAATGCATTGGTACGGTCGGTGTTGACAGCCATTAGGCATTATAGTGTTAATTATAATACTTCATAAGCTCCGAAGAAGCTCTCATCTATAATGCATTATAGATACCTTAATGATGCATTATAATGGTCGGTATGAGCATTAAGGAAGCTTTGTGCTGCATTATGATGGTATCTATAGTGCATTATAGAAGAGAGATTCCTAAAGCATTCATAATGCATAATAAACATGGCTATAATGTGTTATGGCTTCTTATAAATCTTTATAGCCATGTTTATAATGCTTTATGAATGCATTAATATGTCTTATGAATATATTCATAGATTCTTATAGACATGGCATTCATGGAAAGCGTTACCCTGTTATTTGATTTCGGCACCTTTAAGGTAAAGGTCACACAGATATCACACAGTTAGCATTTGAAGCGTTTTCTGTCTCTTTGCTGTTACTGGAGTGAATCAGCATTGTGCCTCTGCCAGGATGTGGCTTTTATCTCCATGAAGAGCCCTGACTTGGCCATTGCTTTCTTGCTCTAGTCCAGAGATGGGCAGGTTTTACCAGTCTGGAGATGCAAGTTGAGCGGGGGGCCCTGGCACCACGGCTGGAGGGGGTCTATCCCGGAGGCTGTTAGGCTGTACAGTCGACCCACTGTTATCCTTTCCACTTCTGCCCTGCCAGCGGCCTCTAATGGCATCTCCGCTTGTGAGACATCCGAACGTAAGCCCTCCACACTCCCTGACGTCACCGTTATCCTGCCGTTTCCCCTGAGTCTCATACAGGACCAGTAAATCTGTTGCCGGCACATGGCGTTCTCGGGCGGACGGACCGGCGGTTCGTGTGCTTCACCGTTACGCAAGGCGTGGTGTGAGAGCTCTCTGTGGGGGTCTGACTGTCCAAGGGGACAGTGAGCCTTTTTACGAGAGGCCCCCAGCAGGACGGAGCAGCTGCGGCCCGCTTCATTCTGTGAGGCCCCAACCCAGAAAGCCAGGGAGATGCTTTCCGGTATTTAAACACCTCCGGCGCGCCTTCCCCAGCGAGGACGCCGCTTCCTTGCGTTTCCTCTGGAGTTATGCTTCCTGGGACGGCAGCGGGCTGTTAAAAGTGTGGTTCTGGGATCCTTATTTTGTCAGGCAGACTAATTCCAAATAGTGCAGAGAAAAAAACCTTTAGTTAGCATATTGTACCACACAGGCGCCCCTCTCCATCTCCATCGTGCAGTACACACTCTTAGCCACCGGAGGCGTTTCAGTTTGAAAGCTGCACGTACATGACAGTTAGCGATCTGTGAATGGTGTGAGTTGAAATGCCTTGTCACTCATAACGGAAAACCGTGAGCATCTTGCCATTTCTGCCGTGGTTGGGTGGATGCATAGCGTGGTAATACGTTAAACGTTCACCTTGCAGAAAAGGCTGTCTCGCTGATATCCTCTTGGCTTGTCGAATCATGATTCGCTGTTAGAGAGGCACTGCGTAGTACACATTTACTCCCAGCACGGCCAAAGGCCAGCATCTTTTACCCACTTTCGCTGGCCCGATCTCACCAGAGGGGGAGGGGTGGGGGTACCCACTACGGCTCCAACACAAACGTGGCTTTTTTTTTAGTTCCCTCCCCAATGCCAAGCAACGAGGCCACCCTCTCCGGCGTGCGCAGCGCGCAGCTGGGAGTCCGTCCTGGGTGTCCCAGCAACTCCCCACCCCCCCAATCCCCATTGAGCAGTGGGAGGGTTGCAGCACTCCGTGTCCATTTACAGGCTAGCTGCCTCACACAGCAAACAATGAGTTTTCATGTTTTTGGGGGGCTCTTTGTGCACCCTGCTGCCAGTGGGCATGCCTCCTGATTTATGCCTGCCCTCAAGCCGCCATCCCTGTGCGCAAGAAGCGTATAAAACCTGCGGACCTACCCAGTGCCGCCCGGGACCGCTGCACTGAGCCCGCTTTGTTCTGTGCTGACTTGTTTCCAGAGTCGGCCGGCGAACAGAACGCGCATTGTGTGCTTTTTTCCGTGAGTAAACTTGGCCTGTCAACACAGCCTCCTCTGCCTACGGGACGCGGTGCGGCGGCTGAAGACTGCGCTCCTTGTACCCTGGGACGAAAAAAAAGCAGCCATTTACAAAGAGGTGTTTCACTTTCATGAATGAGCTTCTGAGTCGGCTGAAATATGCATTGTTCAGACCCGCCCCTTCTGTGGCAATAAGCTAATTTCCGCATCCCTCCCCCTGCCCCCGATCCGTGCACGAGCGAGGTGTGAGGTGTGAGTTGCTGGGTGCTGTGTCATATTTCAGCAGTCTTAGAGGAGGGCAGCCGGGTCTTTCTGCAGCCTGTCCTGCATCGCATATGCCTGGGGGGGGCTTTGTGTGGTGGCGCCTCGGCAAGATACGTCGATCTTGTGCCTGCTCATGCACCGATTGCTCCGTTTGTACAGTGGGAAATACAAACACATACACTAAGGGAATGCAGCGGGTGGTCAGCTGCGGGAGGGGAGGGGGTGCATCGACCGTGTCGACCCCGTTGCCCCCGCATTGAGTCGCTGTCATTATGCCCCCCCTCCACCAATCTGTCTTATTTCAGTCCCCCTAGGTCCAGGAATGTTCCTCTCCAATGATCTGAATTTCATCAGCGTGCCCTGCAAAGGCCCCTGAGGGCTGACCACTCTGTGCCCGTAGGAGAGGGAACTCACACTGTCACTGGTCATGCGGAAACTTCCAGATCTTTTCCAGAGGTGCAGTGCCAACTCCGGGGAAGTTGCCCGCGCGTTTGCAAGAGTCCTTCAGCGCATATCGGATCAACAGAATGGGCGGCAGAGAACATTCTGTGGATGAAAACAGGCCGGTGCCGGCCTCAAGCTAACGTTTGTTTAACTTAAATGCAGGAATGGAGCCAGCAGCAGTTAAAAAGCCTTTTTTTCCTGCATTAATGTGTGGCATATTTTTACTATATGACACTATTGGGTGACTACAGTAAGGATCAGTCAATGTAGGCTTTGTGAAAATGAGCAGTACCCAAACTTCAGCGTCTGTCTTATTTATTCATGGGGAAAAAAGCCAAACTGTCCTCCTTCATCCTCAGGTGAATCTGCCGGATGTTTTCTCCAGCCAAAGACCACTCTCAGGCCCCTTCGCCTTATGTTTACGTACGACAGGACCCCAAAACAAACATGCAGGTCCAGGAAAACGGCCTCAAGCCAGTACGCGGCTCTAAAAATAAAAAGGAAGACTGAGCTAAGTCCATTGCGGGGGGGAGGGGGAGAGCAGAGCATGCAGGGGCGGTGGACATGCTGCTGGACGGCACTGCCTCTGAACTTTCCCATCTGGTAACTCCCCCTGCCTGCCGGGTCCGCTTACGGGGTCTCAGATTGGGGTACATCCTGCCGCAGCATCGAGTTGCATCAGGGAAGCACTGGAGTGTGGTGGGAAGTACATCGCTTGGCCGAGCTTCAGGGTTGCCTGCTCATCTGCCGCTCATTACGCAAGTCCTGCTGCTGACCCAAGAGCGCCAGTGGCGGTGGCTCCCCGTGCGGCTCTTAGCCGTGTACCATTTGTGCTCCATCCCCCCATAGCGCCTTTCACGGCCTCTCCCAAATTAATTTTAAGTTGCGATACCGCTCGTCCGATGACAGCCGTGGGATGTGGTCTCTCTGTCCGCAATCGTCAGTCCGTACACTGCGCTGCGCTCACTTCAGCATGCAGCCGCAGCGCCGGACTGCGAGGCGGCGACTGCGGTCACACAGTGCGCATGCAGAGGGGCTCCTGGCTCTGCTGTTCCTGACCCTCATCCAAAATACACCCCAGTGCCCCCTCACTGGGGTATGAGTGCGATTTTCTTGGCCCAGATGGAGGAGCTGAGAAACAGCTCTTTCTGTGTTCACTGACATTTACAGCCAATAGTGCCAAAAAACAACAATTCAGTGGAGGTTGGTATTAATATGCCATGAAACTTAAGTGGTGTTTGGATTTGGATTCATATTCTGGACCAGATCCGAACCCGAGACGTCCTCCATCAGTGGTCAGTGACGCTCACTGCCACAACCTTGACCTTGCCGCGGGTCTGTAATGTCCACAGAGACGCTGCCTGCGGGTTCCCGTGTAGCAGCTGCAGGATCCCAGAGTGTTTCCGCAAACCTGTCCTCTTGTGTTTCCTTACAGAGGAGCTGAGGTGTGCCGGGGTCACCTGCTTGATACCAGAGCCGCCGGACTGCCCCGCCGACTCAGTGCTGAGTAAGAGCTACACGCCCCCTGCTGGCTGCTGCCCCTCAGTGCTCCCCATGTGCACTTGTGACTTCGGGGCGTGCCTGAAGCCTGAGTGCCCCAGCGGGCAACAGCTGGGGCTGCTGAGGGAAGCTTCGGGCGAACCAGGAGACTGCTGCAGCGTTTACGAGTGCCAGAGAGGTAAAGATCTGGGCTCAGTGCTGTTACTGTGCCCTAATATTCAAAGCTGTCAGTCAGCGGGACCGTGTCAGACTTCAACCTGCCTGATAACCAAGGAACGCAGAGCCTACATACTCGCTAGTCCAGCATTCCTGCACAAGATGTCTGCGACTGACCGCTAATAGGCCTCAGCGTGTCCATCACTCAGTCTCTTATCACGCTATTGACGTGGAGGCCAGCATGCCCTCATCTCATAGCTTGACGTTCCTATACTTAATGGATTGTGGGGAGGGGGGAGGGGGACTTTGCGTATAGCAGGCTGTGGGCAGGCAGGCCTTAACTGTTCACTTTGCCACCAAAGAAAATATTAGCTGTTTAACCAGCGGCATAGATTCACATTTCGGCCCATCCGCGTCCGTAAATGTGTGCCGGGCCGTGGAATTAATCGGCAAAGGAGTGCAGTGAGCAGGAAAGTGCTTCGTCTATGGACGCGGCGATCAGGAGTGCACCGTCAGACAATTCCTGTCTGCTCACAGGACTCGGAGAAAGGGCTCCAGCAGCTCATGGATGGGAATGTTTTTCATGTGCCGCGGACTGAGGGGACGAGAGCAAAAGGGCCTGCCAGGGCCGGGGGCCAGGGGATCAGCGCTCTGATAACAAGCATCCGCCTCTCTGAGCCTCACCTTTGTCTGGCCCCCACATGGCTGCCCCCACGTTAGACGAGAAACAGAGGAGAGCGGGGGCAGGCAAACGCCAGCCACCACCTGCCAAAAAAGGAGGAGACACCTGTGTGATAGCAGCGCAGACTTACATTAGCATTGCTTCTCTGTTAATGAATATGCTATTTTATTAGGGCTGTGGGGGGTTATGGAAGGGAAAAGCCAACAATGATGATGGATGATGTGTGATTTCCATGAGCGTAGACTGATTGCACAAAATTTCAGTGGCACTGCCAGCGTGTTCACGGGTCGGAGACACTAGCGTGAGTCCAGGTCCGTGAGCCTGGGTTCGGGAATCCGCACCGTCCTGCGAGACTCAATAAACCGCAAAGCATTAAACCTCAGCTTTGATCCACCCACTTATGAAAAAAATAAGGCCACTACAAATGACTGTTTATACTTTCCATCTGCATTTCTTCCTGTTAGAAAACTGCATTTTAATAATATCAGGACAGTTATCTCTGATTAAGGGGTGGGGCTCAGGCTCTGTAGTGCTTCATCAATGTCATTAAAGCCTCCAAATTAAACTTAAATAACCAAGTGCATGTTTGGATTCACATACCTGTGCCAAAAGTTATTTTTTTTCCAGGGATTAACGACCAAATACCGCGGAAATTATAGCATCCCGTCACGTGACTTCCTAATATGTGCGGCATGTTGACTAAGCTGCCTGTTCCCTTTGGTTTCAGTCCAGTGGGGCGCTCCTGTCACTTTCCCTGCCTGTTACTTGGATGGCGAGCAGACGGGCTCTGCCCTCCAGCCACCTGGTCCATGTTAGGTTGAGTCGGGTCGCTCCCGGTCCGTGGACGCTATGATCCTTCTCGAGCCAGACTGGAGCACCGGTGTATCTGTCACCGTTGGCGACCGGCTGGTCGTGGGCGCCTGACAGGCATGTGAGACGTCGCAGGGATTGTGCCGGCCAAGATCTCCTGGCTGGGCTAAGCTCTTCCCACACCTTCCTGCCCCCAAATTCCACCCACCCCTTTCCCCTGGGAAGTAAAGGCAACGATCATGTTCCACAGCTTTGTGGTGACCTCAGACGCCACGTAGGCGTCCCGATAACGAGATCTGAAAGGCTACCCATTCTACCACTACAAGCCTGTCCCCAAGGGTCACTGTTGACGCTACTGCCGTTGACTCCAACTCCCGCCCCCACATCTGCAGGCTGTCTCCCCCCCCCCCCTCCCAGGGGCCACATTGGCCCAAGCGCAAACCAGCATTCTCTCGCTCGATGTGTTGGCTGCAGGGTTTAGTATCTTTGGGCCTCAGGTCTGTAGTGGTTTAAACATCTCATACAGGTACCCAAAAGTCAAACACAATTGGTACCCGTACATGATCCGGTTTTAATTGCCACTGTTACTGAAGCGTAAGGATTTAGCTCATTGGAAGTCCACCAGGGATGGGTTGGCGCCTCATCCCGGCTTATTCCCTGCCTTGCGTCTGTAGCTTCTGGGATAGGCTCCAGATGGATGGATGGAATTGCGGCAGGTACCGTTCAGGCTGAGGCTGGCTGTTTAGCTTGATATTAGACTCCTAAGACCCGAGCATCATTTTGACACGAGTCATTACCTGTTCCGGTCTGCAGGGTCTCCAAAGTGCATCCACAAAGGGAAGGAGTTTTCCGACGGGGAGGTATACCGCATGGACCTGTGCTGGCTGTGTCAGTGTCGAGGGGGCATCTCCTTCTGCTCCAAAGCTGAGTGCGCAAAGCTGGAGTGCGACAACTTCTACATACCCGAGGGAGAATGCTGCCCCGTCTGCATAGGTACAGCTATGACCAGCGACGGCATGCCATCTGCTGCACGATCAGCTCAGCATACTGGGCTTCAAACCACAGGCCGGGGCGGTTTGGCGTGGAATGCCAGTTGCGGACTGGCTTCTCCCATATTACATCCTGTTGCTTTCATCCTGGGAATGATGGACAAGCACTCCAACCCCTCCAGCTGTGGGTCTCCTCCTAGCACCGCAGAGAAGCCCCAAAAATCCAGAAATCGTGGCATCTGCCTGCAGAGGGCTGATGTCGCAATCAGCAGCCTCGTGTAGGATGCAGTTTTGTGAGGAGTCATTATGACTGGGGTTTATATGAGTGCCGTGCGGCTTGGCCCCCGGTTACTGTGGGCCAGGCGATTCCAGAAACTGCCTTGCTGCTCTCTGCCGGGACACAGATGCCGGTCTGGCGGTCGCAATGCAAGCTTGTCCTGCAAGGCCTGCCGATTTGGGGTGATCTCCCAGGCCCCTGCTCCTCTTTAAGAGGGGCTCCAGATTATGTCTCCAGCTGAGATTGCCATCATTAAGTTTCTGCACATAAAAGGGCACCCATATTAATGAACAGTAACATTTTTTACGGGCGAATCGGAGATCTTGGAGCACGGCGCTGCCACCTTAATTGGTGCTGAAGCTTCACACGTGATCAGGCCATAAAATATATAGAGCGCAGGTAGAAAGGCTGACCTGACTGGGACTCGACTAGAGCGTTTGATGGCAGCATATCAGGCTGCCTGAAGCTGCGTTGCCGCTTAATCCACCACAAATATCACAGGCAGGCTGGGGGCAAAAGTGTCAGCCTACAAGGTGGATCACAGTAAAACCACCGACTTTACATAAATGTCAACCCGTTTGTGTTTATATATTCTGGGGGAGGGGGGCTCAGGAGTATTTATTGGCCTGACCAATGACCTGCCGCTGGCTGCTGTGAAGTGGGGGGGTGTGGAATGGCTGAGCTTGAGGCCCTTTCTTGAATGAAAGGGAGAGCGAGAATGGCACAGCACCTCCCCCATCGGAGATAATAGCACACAGATGGGCTGGAGAACGACCTACCCCCCCACGTACACCCCCCCCCCCCCAACACGGCACCTCTAATCAGCCTCTTCCCAAAACTGTTGATTTTATGAATCATGAGAGAGGCATTCCCTTGTGACAACTGTACGCTAACATGTCTGATCGGGTTTTCCTGTAAGTGAAGGCCCCATTTTCAATGCTCAGAAATGAATCGGGTAAATCTTTGGTGCCCAAGTATTTACTCACACAATGGATGCCAATCTGTATGATGTCATTTCCTGCTTTGAGTGACGTTATTGCTGTAGGTGCTGGGTGTACTTTGTAAAATACGCTTCTGGGAAAGCCAAAGCAGACATTTACAGTGAATGGAAAGCTACGAAGCGAAAGTATGACGATAATTCGCATGGGTGTGTGTGGATGGGCACGTGTGTCTATGTCTGTGCTCGCCGACGCCCCCTGCTGTCTCACCACAGATGTGGAGCTACTGTCCCCCGGGAGCAGGGAGGCCAGCTGCTGGGTGAACGGTAGGCTGCGGCTGCACGAGGAGCAGTGGAAGGAGGACGACTGCACCTTCTGCCAGTGCGTGGACGGCGAGACGCATTGCACTGCCATGGCCTGCAAGCAGAGCTGCCGGAGGCCACTGCGCATCCCTGGGGAGTGCTGCCCCTTCTGCGAGGGTGAGCGCGGCACTCCCCGCTGCCTCGCAGGGGGTTTTCCCCACTTCAGACAAACTCAAAAGCACATGGTAACATATATGGACAAATGAAAAGTGAAACTTATTTTCTAATCCTAACCCAGTCTTTGAGGACCCCCAAACAGTCCACATTTTTGCTCCCTCCCAGCTCCCAGCCAATTACGAACAGCGAATATCTGGTACAAGTGTGTTTGGGGCTGGGAGAGTGCAGAAATGTGGGTTGTCTGGGGATTGCTGAGGACTGGTTGAGAAACACCTGAGGTGACACTGCCAGTCTTAAGGCGGGCATCTTTCCTGCTCCTTTCCTGCCTCCCCCAACACAGCTGGAGCCCATAATTAAACCTCTCAGAACCTAAACAGAGCTCTGTTGTGTGGGAAGTCAGACAGGTACCACTCGCATCCCTGGGGGACGTCCGCTGTGATGACGCTGTGAGTACGGAAGGAAAGTTTGACATGCAGAACGGCTTTAATTCAGCCATCTGACTTCACTGCCCCTGTGGCCAACCTCATGGCAGAGCTCTGTGGTCTGGGTTTGAATAGGCCCTGCTTCGGGCTGAGAGGCCGTGGTCAGGTAGTCACACAGAGGGCGACAGCAAGGCTGGGTCAAGCTAATAAACCAAAGTCTGCTGTATACAGACAGGTTTGGCAGGACCTGTTGCCTATGGCAGCTCATTAGCATAGAAAGAGCTGTAATCGGAGCATCCTGCGTTCACTGACAAGCATCATTAGTTACAGTTCGTGTAGCATCCGTCCGGCCAGCGGCGGAAAGGCCCGATGCCCTATGATTAAGGAGTACCCCCCTGCTGGCTGCCTGATCACCATCAGGGGTGGGGGCCTTAATGCTTGTTTTAGATCTCTCTCCCCTCCAGGCAGCCATTCAGACAATGCAAACACAGTTGTTCATCAAAGGCGAAATTGTCTTTCTCGGGTAGAAAAATAAATAATGGCTGCCATGCATTTAACTTTTAATTGCAGTTTTGGCCTAGGAGGAAAGACTAGGCCAATGATGACTTTGGGGTGTCGCCATGTGGTAGCTGATGGCAGCAGCTGCTGTGGCTGCAGCAGGTGACTCTGGTGACGCCTCAGTGACTCGTTCCCACAGAGCCCTCCTTCGAGACGGTGAGCCCCCTCCTGTGCCCGCCCCTGGAAAACTGCTCCCTGACAACCAGCGACTGCCCCCGCGGCTTTCTGCAGGACAACAATGGCTGCCTACTCTGCCATTGCGTGAACAGTAAGAGCCCCCCCCATACTGCTCCCCCCACAAACACCATTTATAACCACGAAAAAAACTGAACTTTTCGTCTAACCCCAAACTGAACATCACACACCGAAGAGCATCCAACACCACAACATACAATAACATGCAATAAAATATGCCCGCCCCCACCCCCCCCCAAAAAAAAATAGAAAGACCCTTCTCTGTATCAGAAGCTTCCTGTAATTCTTAAACCACATTCAGCATGGCTCCACATACGATTACAACAGCAGTTTCAGTGCTGACCTCTTTCTTCAGACCCCATGTGTCCAGACGTGAGCAGATCCTGTTCCCTGCGTTGTTCCTCCGGCTACAAGAAGGACGACTCTGGCTGCGAAATGTGTGAATGCACCCCCCCGACATCCAAATGCCGCCTGCTGTCGTGCAGCAGGACCTGCCCTCACGGATACGTGTAAGTCCCGGCCGCGACCACGAGCCATCATGGTGAAATGCGCGCCACCTAACACTGGGGAATGATACTAAGTGTCCTGACATTTTCGTAGTGGGAACACTGTGGAGCTTGTTCCTAGTTAAAAGGGTTAGGAGATTGCCAGGTTTGGGTCCAGTTGATACCTGACAGGCAGCTCCGCTGTGGGCCTGCAGTGCCGCCGGGTGGATTTAAGTTCTGATCCGGCAGGCCATGCACGTTTGCCCCCCGCCCCCCCCCCCCATCCCCTTAACTGCAGAAAATGTGTGGAAGCCCCGGATGGCAGCAGCCCATTTCATAAATTATCTAATAGTTTAAAAACCATGGTTAATAAAGGCGTTTGCACAAATATGGTTTTTGGGGAGGGGGGAGGTTGCATTTATCATTTCAAATGAGGACCAGGAACTTGGACCCGACCCACCCAGACAGCTTTCTATTCTGGGGGGGGGGGGGCTCTCAGCGTTCGTTAAGGCCGTCTACATGTTCCGATTCTGATTATGTTTGGCTCCATATTTAATTTTTTTCACACTTTCTGCACTTTCTGGAAGCGATTATTGCCTAAAGCTGACAGCAAGGGGAGTTTAGGCTGCTAAGCACAGCATGTGGACTTTAGAGCTCTCGCTACCCACTGTTTCACTTTTGCACACATGAATCTGTGCAGGAATTTTCAGTGAAACGGTTAAACGTGTGTAATGGCTGTCAGTATGCTGTTCTGAGCCTCCCGTGGGTGGAACCTGGGTGTGCTCTGGCTGTGAAGGTCCAGCCCCAGACACAGGGGGTCTTGCTTTGGGAAAAATCCAAAATGAAGCACTGAAATAGCCTCTGAATGCCTTTAGTAAGCATCCAGTGGGCGGTGGGGGACAGGCTTCTACAGATGTACAGCTTATCTTAGCACATGTTGTTAACATATCAAGAGCAAGACCCCAAGGGTGTAGGGATGTATCGGCGCTCTCCGCTGGTGGAGTGTGCATTGCTCTCCCTGGAGCAACCGCTGGCCGTCATTACCAGATCCTGCTTGTTTCACTTTCCTGGCCAGCTCCCCCCACCCTGTGCCCCCCCGTATCTTGCCCTCACATGTGATTACTCACAGGGCCCCCCTTACGGCCTCTGCTGCGATTGCTTATTCACGAGTAAGCCATGAGCTCATACTTAATTGGAAGCATGTCGGTTTCTACCTTAATCGCCTGGCGTGATTAGCAAAGGCCGGGCCTGACCCGTCTCGGCCCTTCCTGTTCCATGCCACGGCTGTGGAGGGGCGTCCCCCGTTAATGACTCTGGTCTAATTGGGGGTGCTGAGAGGAGGACTGCAGTAGGCGTGTTAATGTGAAAATCGACCCTCTTTTCTGCGGTCGTGGCACGTGTCACAAGAGGCATCCCCCGTTCAGTCATTGGCCACTTGCTTTGCTGGTTTTGTATGAGGCTGCCGACGAGCAATAAGGGAGCAAGGGTGCATGTGTAAAAATGGAGGGCCCTCGAAAACGGTTTCACGGTCACTGTGGCGGTGTGCTGTGTCTGCTTACGGGATCCCTCTCATTTTAG
This sequence comes from Mormyrus iriodes, assembly GCA_011763525.2. Taxonomy (NCBI): domain Eukaryota; kingdom Metazoa; phylum Chordata; class Actinopteri; order Osteoglossiformes; family Mormyridae; genus Mormyrus; species Mormyrus iriodes. The sequence continues at coordinate 56,026 of JAAGVU020000025.1, forward strand.
GGCCCCTCTTTTATCCGCTCTCTTCAAAGGCAGCTCATATACTTAGTAGAAAACAGAAACAGATGTCCACAAGGCTAAGGCTGCCCATCTGATCCTAGAGTGCCGTATGTTCGTGTCTGTCAGTGGTCTGCTCCTTCCAACCATGCACCACTGAGCTGGGGTCCGTATGTGCCCCGCAGGAGGAACAAGCATGGCTGCGAGATGTGCCGCTGTGTGAAGTGCCCACCCTTCACCTGTGACAAGAGCTGCAGCGATGGCTACCAGCGGAACAAGAAGGGCTGCTCCCTCTGCCTGTGCAAAGGTAGGGAGAGGCTTCTCATGGATATTCATCACAGCCATAGACAGACCTGCCCTCCATGCTCAGTAAAAAGAAAGGCTGTACCATTGGTACTTCTGTATATAGAGCGCAGGGGGTGGGACTTCCTGTTTTGAGGAACAGGAAATTCTGTCTGTCTTATTTTACACACCAAAGGGTCTACATTTGTCCTACAAAACAACATTGCTGATGAATCTAAATGTTTGTGAATTCCAAAGGTTTATCTGGGACACATGCTATGAACTTGTTTACTGACTCCTCCCGTTCAGCCAGGACCCGTCTGTGTAATTACCTTTCAATAAGTAGTTTTGTCATTTAAATTATTTTTACTGCCCCAAATTTATTTGCTATGTTTATCCTTTTATTAACATTCTAAATATTTCAGTGTTTTTTTCTCTTCTCCGCAGGCAGCCCATCCCATGACAACATAGCTCAGAAATATCACCAAAATATATTTTGAAGACTTTCGATCAGAAAGTTGTGGCCCCTTAAAATATTTAAAGATCGGGAAATAACTTTTTCTGTTTGCTCAGTATAAATTTGGGTAAAGGCGGGGGAAGTAAACAGAGCTGCCTTTCTCGGGCTCAGAAAAGGCTCTCTCTTAGGCCCGCGTTATTTTGGACAGTGTGTTTCTGGCGTTGGTGCTGGTCGGAGGATTTAAAACACAGATGAAGGCTTAATCGTTGCCTGTTGTGCGACAATGAGCACATTAATCCAATCTCTCTGCCTTATTATTCACTGTTCCGTGCACTACGTGTTAAAAACAGAAGGAAATGATTAAGCTTTATGTCTCTCTGCACAGTAGTTATGGTATGCTCGGATTAGAGCGTTTTATTATAGAGGAACGTGTGCTGTGAATCCTAGCGCTTGTCAGCTCACCGTGTGACTGGCTTGCAGAGGACATCTGGACCTGTTTTTGCTTATTATCATCCTGTGCTGTGAAAGAATCCCCATTATGTAGACGCAACTGGCCACTTTCCAGTCATGCTTTGGCACGAGCCGCTCAGGTCTGGTTGTCGCGGTAATGGATCAGCTGCTTCCTTCCTGCGAGCATTAATCTAAGTGTCTTCAAGGACCTTGGTCCATTTCACGTGTTCTTGCATGCTTCGTTCTTGCTGGAGGTTAATCGTGCCGTGAGTGGATTCTCCTCGCCTCCGTGAGAACGCGCCTTTGTGTGTGTTACAGAGACCAGCCGTCTGCCAAGCACCACGACCCCGGCTCCAGCCCCACGCTACTGCTTCACGGCTAGCGGGCAGCGCTATAAGGAGGGCGAGAGTTGGTACGATGGTTGCCGCGACTGCTACTGCCACGGCGGGCGTGAGATGTGCGTGCTGATCACCTGCCCCGTTCCCAGCTGCCCGCAGCCCGTGGTCAGGCCAGACCTGTGCTGTCCCACCTGTGAAGGTACTGGCTGGCAGAAACACGACGGGGTCCCGGGGCTGAGGTCAGATGGCATGGCAGAGACCAGCGGTGCTGCAGACATTTCTGGATGGGCCCATATAGTGCCTCTCAAAAATCTGGACACATTTATTTGTACTATTCTCTATATTTTAGAATAATACAAAGACATCAAAACTATAAAATAAGATATATGGAATTATGCACTGACCAAAAAAGTATTTAAAAAAAATTGTTGGGGGGGCAGCTCTGTGGATTGGGACTCAGAAGGTTGCTGGGTCAAATCCCTGGGTTGGCAGAGTGATCCCACCATTGGGCCCTTGAGCAAGGCAATTAACCCCAATTGCTCCAGGCACTGACTGTCCCTACTGTCTCCTCTATGCCAGTTTCATGCGGTGGCCTCCAGGGATGCTTTTCCAGCTGTTCTGAAGGAGGTGCCATGTATGCTGAGCTCTTATTGGCTGCCTTTCCTTCACACTCTGACCAAACTCCTCCAAAACCATTTCTACTGTGTTTAGGTCAGGTGGCCAGGTTATGTGATGCAACCCTCTCCATTGTAAGCAACTTGGCATGTCCAAACTTTTTACTGGTATTGTATGGAAACCACATGGAGCTGCTAGAGGTGTATGGCGAGTTTATCATAAATGAAAGTTCTGTTCGTCTGTATGTGAGCACTCACACCCCCAGAGCCTCCCAGGGCCACCTCACCTCTGCTGTGCTTGTGTGTGCTGCTGACTGGCTGGCCGGATCCCGTTTTGCAGATGAGTCAGGCAGCGGGCAGCCCGAGGGGACAGACCTGGTGGTGTGCCGAGCTCCCGGGGGGGACTTCTACGTGGAAGGGGAGACTTGGAAGCTGGACGAGTGCACACACTGCACGTGCAGGAAGGGGCGGGTTCTCTGTGAGACCGAGGTGTGTCCTCCCGCCCTCTGCCAGGCCCCAGCGAGGAACAAGGACACTTGTTGCTACGTGTGCCCAGGTAATGAGATGCTCCCTTCCTGTCCTCCTGCTCTCACCGTGTTCCGTGCCCTGACTCCTCTTATCCAACACAGATGATGTTAATCCCTAATTGTCGGTTACCTCATTCAATGGGCACCAGATGACAGATTGGGTCCTCAGTGATAAACCGAAAATGCGTCAGAGATTAGAGTTTTTCACGTCAGTTGTAGGTCACCTCTGGAAGGAATCTTAGCAGAACATCAGCAAAGTCCCTCAGTGGAGAGAAGCCCTGTTTTTAGGCCTCACACAGGCTCATAAATGGACCAGCCCAAACCGGCTGGTCTTTTACGTGGGGGCTGTCGACAGAGAATCACATGTGGAACCCAGAGCCTGTTGGCTACGCATGGTTCCACTCCTGCAATGCACTCTGACAGTGTGCTCCCAACACAGAAAATGAGAACCGCATGGCAGCCCATGGACCTCCAGCCCAAACCATGAATTTCTCTCTACCCATGGTCCTGCCCCACACAAAAAAAGTGACTGAGTGGTGTTAAGTTTGTAAAGAAGCTCTTTTCATGTTCATGTAATCTCCTGTATCTATAGAGGACCAGCTCAAGCCCCTCCTCCCGGTCAATGGCAGCCAACTGGAGTACTGCATCTCCAGTGAGGGAGACATCTTACTGGCTGGCGATTCTTGGAAGGTCAATCCCTGCACCAGTTGTACCTGCAACAACGGCACTATCCAGTGCTTCTCTCACCAGTGCCCACCAGCCAACTGCAGGGTGCCTGTGCTACGCAAGGGCCAGTGCTGCCCGCAATGCCTGGGTAAGAGAGTTGCCAATTGCCAACCACCTCGTTACACAGCAATGCACACAGTGGGCGCGATTTACAGTGTGCGGTTTATCACACCAGGAGCCCGTGGTCTAGGCCACCACCTGCATGCCTGAGCCAGGTGATCAAGGGGTTTATAATTAACTGAAGGGTAAAACTCAGACATGCAGGTGGTGGCCTAGAAGGGGACAGGAAGGGGACAAAAAAAGTGGACTGGCGACGACAGGGCTGCGATCCTCTTCAGAGAAGTGACAAAGTGAGATCCAACTCTATTAATAGGTGTAGTTTAGCATCAGCTAGGCTACTAAACATAAACCACAAAGCACTTAGGCAGGACGGAGGGGAAGCTCAGTTTCCAAAAACTAGACTGTGGAGTCTCCTCCAAGCACCACAAGCCCGGTCAAAAAAGGGGAGGCCAGTCGCTCATGTTAAACAACAACACGACAGTCAACAAACATGCAGCTATTTCACTCAAGTCATTTTAAGTGGCTTTTTCACACCCTGTATATAACTGTGGACATCCCAAGAACGTTCATCTCACCAGCAGACGGCTTAACACCAACATCACAGTCCAAAATATATTATGTCCATTTCAGAGGGCAAAGCTACAGCAGAGAGTTTTCCTCTGTGCATTATGGCATGAGAAAAACCATAGTGTCTGGGAAGCTTGAGAAAATATTAAGCTGAGGCATGTTAGCAGTTAATAAAACGCCTTCTCAGATCTGGCCGGCCATCTTAGGCGATGGATCCAGAGCGACGACGAAGCGCTGGTGGACATTTGTGACCATCTTACTTTGGCTCTTCTTTCCTGTTCTTGTGATTTTGAAGATATGAAGACGACCAGTGCTCCACTGTCGGTGTCCACCGTGCTGTCAGAGGGCGGCACCACCCAGTGGCCGCTTGTCGTCGTGGTAACCAGTAAGATGTCATCATATGGATCTCTTATTCAGCCCCCTCTTGTGCCTTTGAGTTCTAAATGAATGTTTTGATATTTGATACCACAAGTCATTCCGTAACATCTAATTTAGCAAGAGTTGTGCTTTGTTTGTCATGGTGGTTGCTGAACGCATATTATCATCCCCCAAAAAATGCAGCAGTAAGTAACCAACCAAATGCAGTCCCCTGACCTCATGGCACAGAAATTAGCTCCATGTAGCTTCAGTACTAATAAGCCATGTTTTACTTTTGCTTAACCCTAGGAGAATATAATGCAGTCACAGATCCATTGGTGTGCTGCACTAAGTCTTGGAGGAACTGGCCCTAATTATACTTTCCCGTACTACAGCTGGCAGCGGCCTTGGTGAAGACTTCCCCAACCAGACAGAAGTTGCTTTGATCTACCAGTCCATGGCCTGGATCCTGGCTGGCCTCCTCTTGGCCATCGTGATTTTCTTGATCGTGGCACTCCTGGTCAACAAGAAGAAGAAGTGGGTGCAGATGCCATGTTACAGCACACCAAAAAAGGTAAGGGGGCTGGCATGCATGTGGCATTGCTGTGGTAGACTGGGGCTCCGCCAAAAACAGGACATCTCCACTGCACCTTTGTTCCAGACGGTGATCCTGAAGAAGCACGTGAACAAAAGCCCTGTGTACATGGAGCCCTCCAAAGAGAACAAGTTCCAGGGTATGAAGATCTCCGATTATGGGATGAACTTTTCTCCAGAGGCGGGCTCCTCGTGTGGGGAAAGGCTGAGCATCCCACGCGCAAAGCTCTTCTATGGGCACGGCGAGCTGCTGCGCTAGACCCTCTCTGTGCTTCCTAGGGAACTCTAAGAAGCCCTTCGCCCAGTGTACACAGAAAACAGAGAGAGAGACACAGGCCTTCGACTATGATTAAATATTATTGGACACCGGCTGGCAATAAGAGGCTAATCATCTGGAAAAACAGCTATTTTGAGAGTGAAGCCTTCACCAGATTGTGTCTTTTGGAGCTGAAAGATGACTCACGAGTTTAGAGATGGAACCGGGAGGCATTCTCACTGAAAAGAGGACCTATATAAATATATATATAAAGATTTAGGAAAGTGGGGTTCCACATCTTATTTTTCTGAGGTATATTTATGCATATTTCCTTTCGTTTTTGTATTATTCTTAGTCAATTTGGCTGTTATTGTAGAAACTGCAGGTTGGCCAATCTTTAAGCTGTGAACATTTGCCTTACCATTCCCCGTCAGCTTGTGAAGCAAGGCCTTCCTGATTCAGCAAGACGCAACCCCACGTGTAGGGAAGATGATCATCGTTTCAGTGAGATAAACGGATGAACGTAAACGCAGGAGCTGTGGAATGGCTGCATGAACACACCATGCAAACGTACATTTCAGATATTTCAGGATTCTGCACAGGACAGGTTCTGGAAGGTCCTACAGTAAGTTGTTTCAAGTGTAAGTCCAATATCTCTCCTCTTCCCTGAGAGTGACTTGCTTTGTGCTAGAGCTGTTTATCTCATTATATTGCCAATTCATTTAACTGCCCATCATCGTCACTGAACAGAGGAAACAGGAAACCGGACACAGCCTGTAGCCAAGAGAAGATGCACAGACCCTGGCAATAAGAGCTGGGGCATTTTTGTGAGGTGATTTTCCTGAGGACAGATGACTTGTCTTAAGATTATTCCCACAGTGATTCATGTGGAAGACTTTGAAAGAATGTACTTTTGTAATCCTGGCAAAAAATACCAAGTTTATTTACATTTGCAATTCAGTTATTCCATCAAAATTCATACTTCATTTGTTTAGGACAAACATGTTCTGTCTGGTGTCTGTTTTAGTACAAAACGTGTTTCGGTTTAGTGGATAAAAATTAGCATAGAAGGCAAACCCCCGCGATGCTGAGCCCCCCGAGTGCCGCGCTGTCCTGACCTGACAGACACCCGAAACATACCCTGCTGATTATTTATAAATAAAATGCGCAATATAACACTGTGAAAAACTACAAGGCTCTAAACCACAGTTTTAATTTTGATTTCGTCAGAAGTCATAAATTTGCGATTCGGAGCCTTTGGCAAGTCCGTCTCTAGCTCCCAAAATCAAAAAGAAAAGCTTTGTGGGTTTGTATTCAGCGCAGAAACCGATGCCCTCGGGTAGCACACTACTGTATAAAAGCTGTGGGGTAACAGGATGCATCAGCAACGTAACGCGATACACACATGCAGTATTAAAAAATAAACAGAATACAACAACAGAAATAAGTCAGTATTGCAAAGGGTGCAGCCAGCATGGTGGACAGAGACAGCCAGCTTTAAAAGAAGTGAAAACTGCTTTTGCGTTATGTAATTTCTAAGTGTAAAAAGGTAGATAAAAGTAGCTGACAGAGTACCTTATTTATTTTTTCACATAGTGCTATTTATTACTAAACAGTTCTTTAAAGAAGCCTCTTTGCCCAGTGCTCGCGGTGGCTGCAGCTGCTATGCATAAGAGATACACTAGATATTACAAACCATTTCCAACCCATCTCTGCTTTACCCCTCAGCCTTATTTATTCTCTCAGTGGCGAACAGTAAAATCCTCTGAGATTTTAAACTGTACCGCTGACATGCTTTCTTGGAAAAGGTATTGAACAGCCTGGGATGGTAATGCACGGACTTCTACGTGAGATTTGTTTAATGAATTGAAGTTTAATGAGTTAAAGGTCCTTCCGCAGTGGACTGCCTGAAACAGCTGGGGGGGGGGTGGGGGGCATAAACTGTGACATTTATAAACTAGTTTAAACAGATGGTGAAATGTTGTATCCAAGCTCTTTGCTCTCCTGCAGATAGTCGTGTGAATATTTTGTTTATAACAAAATAAAAAAAAATTGACTACAACCTTTACTCTATATATGCCCAGCTGCTAAAGCTCTTAATGTGTTTTTTTCCACACTCTAACAGTTAAAGTCCCAGTTCAGCAATGGAGTTTTACTCTGGCTGAGAGGCTTGGATTCTGTGAACACACACATGCACGCACAGAGCTGCCGGGCACCTTTCCTGGACAGCGAGACACTTCACCCTCCCACTGTGTGCTTTCTTTCATTTAGTTTTTACAGGCTGTCAAACACATAGTATCATATCTTGTCACTCACTAAGTATATCTCCTTCCTTTAAGTGCCCGACCAGCTGCCTGTTGTTGCCCCCCCCCCCAAATAGAGGATTTTGAAAAGATCACTAGCTTCCAGCAGCTTCCTGATATGTGCCACATTGAGCACGGTCATTAACCATAAAGAAATGGAGCTGGTATCCCTCTGATACTTGCTTTTTAATAACCAATACCATGAACATAAAGGCCATACACCCCCTGTCCTGCACACAGGACACCAGCCAACTTAAAGAGTACCCCTTTAAGAGGCAGAGACACTCAATGAAATCCGAGCAGACTGACTTTATGGCTCATACTTGTCGTCTACTTATAACCGGCTCTTCCAAGCAACACAGGCGATTCACCTTTAAATCCATTACAGGTGAGATCAGAACCTACACCCAAAAGGCCTGTCCTCAAAGTACACCTGCAACTTATGGAGCAATGCACTCTACCTTTGGTCTTGAGACTTCGATAGTATGGACAGTGAATCAAAACACAGAACTTATTCTGGTGTTCACCCGCTCTTGTTCAGTGCAACCAAAGGCATCCCATAACAGCAATCCAGAGAGTTTGGTTCTTCAAGGCTGCAAAATATTCATTCAAATGACAATCACTAGGGGGAAAATGAAACATTATATAAATATTACTACACAATTGGACTTATGAATCACTCAGGAAGGAGAGGAATAATAAAATAAGCAGCCTTTACTCTCTGAACACTTTCCAGGGCTGGGTGGGAAACGTGGGGGGGAACCATATGTGTAACAGACAAGACACGTCAACAAGACTGAAGCTTGATTACAAATGTTAGGACATAAAGCTTATCCTCATGATTGTCAAACCAGTGCTTGCAGAAGCTGGCTCATCTCCCTGTCTGCTTTGCTATTTCACAGAGCTTGCGATTCACTGCACTCTAATGCCACCCAAATGGGCGCACACTTGCATAGAGGTCAGCATCATGGGGCCTGGGCTCCAAGGTCAGTGCTTAAGGGCATGTTTACAGCAGTCTGGCACAGCATGGCCTCGACACTGGCACAGGGCCCTGGGAATCAGTTCACACCGTTTCATGGCTCTGATTATCCTCTGACACCGGAATCTATTTCTTCCTCCTGCCCCCCCACATCCTCAGTGAGTTCCCACTATATTACATCACCTGAGTTTCATGCCAAATAGCAAAACTGCAGGATAAATTAGGACAAAATATTACCTGCAGTTCATTAAACCCACGAACAAAGGGAGAAATATGACAATTCAGCATACCCGTGTCATAAAATGGAGTCAGCGAGTCATTCAAAGCAAAATACATAATTTATTGTCAGAGTAAATAAAACAATTTTCCAAAATATAAAATTTTCCATTATGTAACATTATTCTTCATATTGTACTCAGGTAGTCAAATACCAGCTAATAATATGTAACACTTTGTCTTTTTTCTAAAAATAATCAAAGCCGTTGGTTCCAAGGTGCAGGAATGGTACACATTGATCAGAGAGAAACCGTTTCTGTCCGTAAGTGAACAGCATGTGCAACCAGGTTTGCATGTGCGGGCGTCCGGCACAGCCTCGAGTCTTCTCAGAGTTTCTGGGAATGGAGCTGAACCCAGCCCAGCCCGAGGATTAGAGGAGGACCTTGTAATAGTCGTCTTTGTAGCTGTACAAAACGACCACGGCCACTCTGTCACAACACACAGATAGACACAGTGGTCAGACCACAGAAAACTGAAGTAAGGGGGGGTCAAGTAGCACAGGAAGGGTAACGTAGGGTAAGGGTGTCTGGGTTGGGGCTCCGTTAACCTCATTGGCGAGGTGCGCAGTTGGGGGCTGCTGACTGCGCAGGCCTTTGACTAGGAGGCCTGCAGCCAGCTGCTCAGTGAGCACACTGTGCTCAGTATGAATCGTGGTAAAATCATATGAAGAAGAAAAAAACCACATAAAATCCACACTGAATATCCCCATTGTCAGGACACATAAATAAAGGTAACTGCCCACAAAGAAAGCTGACTAGAAACAAGAGAGAATTAAAACCAAATGATTTCCAGGTGATTTACTGAGACCAGCCAGTCAGCTCCCTCCCACCGCTCAAATCTTAAGGAACCTTCAGGTGGAACAAAACAGCCCATCCTGAAAGCGGTCAGGCTCGGACCACCAGAGCCCCGAAAGACTGGAGATGTGGAGAACGTCTGCAGTCTGTCCTCTTCATGGCAGACGGTCAGCTTTTGAGTTGTAGCGGTGGGATTTACTTTCCCCGACTACCAGCTCCCACCTAAGAGAAGGTGCGGCACATGCCGGCTGGTGGTTCACGTTCAGCAGCAACGAAAGAGCTGCTCATGCCTCCAAGCCCGGAGAAACCTGTCATTAAACAGGCAAGAGTGTATGGGGGTGCTAGCCTCCCTCCCAGCTGGGGCAAGATAAGGGTACAAATTTAATCAGCTACCCTGCTTCAAACGGCTTTTAACTGCTCTGCGGTTACACCTAAAGTGTGATGATCTCAAGAGAGTCAAACAGGGGTCAGGGGTGGGGTGGGGTGGGGTGGGGTGGGGCGGGGCAGGACATCTCCAGGAGGCTACGTACCTCTGCACTATTTTCAGGCGGTGGATCTCGTCGCAGATGGACTTCAGGTAGCGCTGCTTGGGGAGCCGTGAAAGCAGGTTCTTCACACTGATGTTGAATGGGTCCTCACTATCAAACTGGCGGAAGACACAAAAACATACAAGAGAAGATGGGAGTGGAGTGAGAGGGGACACTGCGACATCACGCGGCCCGCGCTGGTGCCCTGCCCCGTCATTGCAGCACCACAGCTATTCACTGCACATTCCTGCCTTTCAGGGTGACGACCTCAGTTACGCTCATCGACAGTAAACAAAGCAAAGTGCTCTAATCCTTAAATGTAACTACTGACACGCCGCCCTGCTGTGCTCTCCTGATGGCTTCCTGAAGGTGCATTTCTACATTTCCTCCAGGAGCAAGCTCTTCGGACCCGCCTGCCGATTTGCAGAGCCAGACCCCTGTTCATTGACAGAGGGTCTCTGGCTGTGACCTCACGGCTGGCCGGTCACAGTTCTTTATTCCTCATGTCGTTTAACAATCGGTGGCAAAAGACACTGGGTGGAAATCCACTCGGCCGGATTTCTGCTCTCATGATGTTTCCCGTTGGCCTGAAAGGTGGGCTGGCAGCTTCTGATGCCGTCACTGAACACAGTAAACAGGGACCCCCCATTTCCTACCCCCCACCAGGCCCCAAGGTCGCCCGCATCCTGTCTGGCCCATGCTGACATCCACCAAGGTGACGAGTCTTTAGTAGTTCAGGCTAACGGCTCAGCACGCACCTCCAGAGACAGGAAGTTGATGAGAGTTTCCTTCTGTAGGTCAACCTGAAACAGAGCAGAGTAAGAGTGTGTGTCTATGTATGTTGGGGGGGGGGGGGTAGGTACAATGGGCTATTTGATCATGAAGAACTTAAATTTATACTTTGTAGATCCCAGGGGACACCAGAATAAAATATATGTATGACAGATAACAACGGGCAGTAAATATTTACAAAATCTATGAGGAGCCCAACATGGACCAGCCCTGTGCAGGGCTTACAACTTCAGTCCCACCTGAGGCTTTTTACTTACTACAAAAAATTTTTTTGGACGCAGGCTAACCTAGTCCTACAAATAAACCAACACAAATGCATTGTTTCCAAACAAAACGTCAACCTCTCATTTCTCTGGACCACCTCTAAGACCAAACAATGCAAAGAATGTTGGAGAAGGAAGGAACTTGGCCTAAAGCTTCACATTTGCCAGTAAAATTGTTTATTACACCACCCCCCAGACTCTGCAGCAATTTCAAAAAGAGCCATTTACGGTTTCATGGCTCACAACATGGATCAGAAGCTGGAGTCTGGTGTCATGTGTCAGCCCCGGAAGGCTGACATGTTGGGGTGTTGTGTTGTGCAACGTGTGAAGCTATTTGTGAGTGGAAAAATAAAGCATTCACTCATTAATCTATACAAATGTGCGGCTGAGAGAATAGGGCACTGATGCAGCCTGAGCCTGTAACGTATAACAACAAATACAGTGTTTGCACACAGCAATAAATCACACTTTTTACAGGCTACCAAATGAATGGCCTTTTTAGCTTTTTCCTAGTGTATCACGAACTGAACTAAACCAAAACATACATGATTTATGGACAATTAACATATTCTCCTTCCGTTTTGTTTATTGCGATTATTATGACTGGAATTACTTGGATTCAGATCACCAAACCCCTGTACACAACATGCTGCCAAATAAACACAGAGCTAATGGATCACGCCCGCTTCTGCGACAGGCTTTCATCATTTTAACTCAAAGGGAAGCGTGGACGGAAAAACGGGTCACTTACCGCTACAACTTCGATATTGCTGCTTTTATTCTGCAAATTGCTACCGAGGTTTTGCAGTCTGGTTTGTATCTAGAAACAGGCGCAGAGAAAAGGGGCTGTCACTTCCATCATTACCGTAATGGAGAGCCACTGGGAACAATTTACTTCTTAACGTGAAAAAGATTCACACACAACATTCTGGCCCCAATACTACTCTCAGTCTCAAGATAAAAAAGGAATCGGCTGGAGAGTGTCAGGCCCAAGACCGTATGCCACCCCCCCAGGGGCACCCACCTGCGTCTCATGGCGCCTCCTGGTGCTGGCAGACACCTTCTCAGGTGTGATGAGACTGACGTTCATGTTCACGGCGGCATTGCACCCATGTGGCTCCAATGACCCTGCCAAAGAGCGATCCGCCCCCCCCCAAGTCAACAGCACTGGCATCTCGCCTCCTGCCACCCACCCCCCCACTCTGAATCCACACAAAAAACAGCTGAAAAATCTTTCCATGGGCCCATTTTATTAAGTCCCTCATACAGCCACGGCTAACATTAAAATAGTTTTACTATTACGTCTTACTGCTTAAATATGTGGCGCTGATGTGAAACATTAATGAACAATTGGATTTTCCGTTAAGCCCAAAAACACTAATTCTGAACTATAATGGGGTGCTTCTCCCATGTGCTTGGTTTTTAATGGAATCACATAAAAATCAAGGAGAGCCATGGGAGTGAAGAAATTAACACCCCTATGACTGATAGTTACGCCCAGCCCATTCACCCAATCTCTCATATGCGTCCACAGCCTGTCTCGAGCCACTGGAGTGTTTAAAACAGAGGCCAAAGGTTGTAGCTTGGGGGCAATGAACACACTAGGCGTGAGAAAAACACTGCTCCATGCAGGGCAGTAGCTAGGAGGAGCCAGAGAAGCAGAGGAGTGACATAACTGCATTTCTCCACAGAACTCTGCAGTTCCCCATGAAAGCTCAACGTCTGCACAGTGCTCTCCCCCCTGATGTGCAGGTCTAACTGTGTCAGAACACATCCCATAATTCTTCCGAAGGGTGCATTAAGAGTTTGCTGGCTCCACTGTACCTGAGGTAGTGAGAAGTGACCCTTTGGGGTTTTGAAGGGAAACGCTCTCACAAATGTCCCTGCCACATGAAAAAAAAAAAAACACACTTTCCATAAAACAGAGCTAATTAGTTTATCACAACATTATTTGCTATAAAGAGAGACCATGCACAGACCTGCCATTTCTTTCATCGAATGACCTGGTTCGACATTTCTGGACTATGTGATCCAACAGGTCAGATTCTGGAATCCGCTTCTCTGACTGGCGATCTTTTTCGAAAGACTTGACCTTAGATAAAATGACAAAAACACCACAGTTTGGTTTCCATCCACAGAGTCACAGAGGCAAAGCTGCTTTACGAGAACCACAGTTTGAACAGAGATTCTCTGCCATGGCCTGCCAGGTCAATCCGGTTTCAGTCCGGCTGATCTTTGGACGAATTCAATTTAATGCATCCCTAGACATAAACTGTGTTGGAGAACATATTCTCCTACATGACGCATGCAAAAAGGGGCGAGGCCAAAAAATGATGTACATAGCAACTAACACACTGCCATGACCTGACCATTTTGACTGAAACAATTAATTTTGTAATTAACTAATTAAATTTATGTCCTTAGGGTGATTGTTCAAGGAAGATGGGAAAGCAAATCAATTAAATATCAGTGATGGTTAACTGAAGACTCAGAAGCATGTGATCACTTTTTATCACTGGAGTTATTTTAATGCATTTAAACACAATTGTGAGCCAAAGTGCTCACCAACTATTAGGTTTGGTTAAAGGCAATTACAATAATGTGACTCATGCACTGAATATAACTGAGGAGGAACCAGCACACTCAGTGGGTTACCAGGACTAAGAAATGGGGCTGCAGAACATCTGATGGTATCAAGTAACAAAATCAAGGCTTGGAATAAACAGGTACCTCAAAATAACCAAACACCTCAAAATAACTGGGCGTCTCGGAATAACTAGATGGTGAACTAAGGTAAATTTTAACAGAGCATTCACCGGCTCCAAGGTGCGTGTTTGTGTTTCATCATGTTTTCCCCTGGCATCACTGGCCCAGGGACGAGGCAGTCAAGGCAGTAGGCAGGAGAATAGACTCACCTTGACGTAGCTGCCTTCTTTGTCCGACACCAGCACCACGCAGGTGATGCCAGCCTGTCGGCAGTGCTCTAACACAGCTTCCTGGGGCTGGAGACAAGGGTGCTGTTGGTTAGTGCTACACAGCCCCTAGCCTGATCTTCCTCACATGGCACGGCACCACCATCCTGAGCTGAACTCCAGCACCATGCCCTCGAGCCAGGGGCACATACGCTGCCAAGGACCCCACTGGACGGCCACCCCTTTCAGCTCATATTCCGGGGCTAACCAAGCTGGACCAGACTTTTCTTTACCTCCACACTTCACCAGCACCGAGTGCACAATCTGGAACAGTCCTGGGTGTCATGCTATGGAATGGTAGGTAACTACACGAGACAAATGTTCCTGCAGCTGAGTAATAAATTCCAGCGGGCTGGCGAAGAAAGCCACATCACATTCAGTTCCGACATGAGAGGTCTCACGTAATCCTCTTCGCAGGCAGGTATCTCACTGGCCCGCATACACAATTGGCAGCCGAATGGCCCTAATCAAACACGGAGGGAGGATTTAATAGGCCTGTCATGCCGCCGGACGTCATGCTGACATCATGAAGCAGCTCTCTAACAATCCCCAGTGCCTGAGGATTCTGGGATGAGAGAGCCATGGCCTCGGATACCTGGACCGATTTTTAGCCACGTGCCCCAAATTGGAGAGCACATGGCAACCGGTGTCCATATTTGGGCGGCAAAAGCCAAATCCCTGTAAGTGCATCAGGGCTGGGAATTAGCAGTGGACGGCGGGTGCCCTGACGTAGCATGAATACGTGCCGGGCAGCCGGCACAGCGGCGTTCAAAGCCTCCACAGCTGAAGGGGATGCTCATGGAAACAGCCCCACCTCACCGGTGTTTGGGGGTTCGGGGAAAATGGAAAAGTCTGGGCATGAGTCAGCGATGGAGCGGCGAGAGACAGAGGGGAGTGTGAGAATTTGGCTATGTGCAAATGCAAGCGTGGGGGTGGGGGAGAAGGCATGGGAACGGCGATGGAGACAAATACAGACAAAAGGGGGAGGAACAAGAAGGGGGGGGGGGCACAAAAGGACTTTCAGCATCCAGGCCGTAACACAGACATGAAGAATGTGACGGGTGTGTGGGATGGAAGGCAGGCCTGGGGGAGGTGGGGGGGTTTGGACACACCCATACATCTCTTATAACCTCTTATCCAATACAGGGTCACATCAGCCTAGACAACAATGAACACACACACAATGGTTAATTTACAGATGTTCATTCAGCTAGATGTTAACTTTTTGGACTGTGGGAGAAAACCAGAATACCCAGAGGACTCCAGGGCTAAGTCTATTGGAGTTTCCTTAGCCACGCATAAAATATACTAGCCGCAAAATCCTTATCAAGCTGAAAGCTTATTTGTGCTCTGACTGTGGGACAGACAGGTGGCAGCATCATTTTAAAGGTGGCCATACACTTCAAACGACATCCGGACAAAACGAAATCGAATATCAGCAAGAACAATCGGTCATATACGTAAAACGACGCCTCCACCTTGTATACTATGTCACGCCACAATCCTAGACGGAGCACGATGCCTTTGA
>JAAGVU020000025.1:73296-143470 GCA_011763525.2 Mormyrus iriodes
AAGCCGCTATTGCTTTAATACCAGAAGCGGCACAGACAGGGAAGCCAACATTATACATGGCGCTCGCAGCTACATGCCAACGAACCACATGAATTCTATGGCAAACATTGCATGGTTACAACATTTACTATTTACAACATAAATATAAATTAGTATGTGTATTTGTGTATTTAAAGTGCAGTGCAAAGCATGCCAGTAACTGTATAATTAATCCTGCTGATAAGCCTCTTGGTGTCACATTTATGTCAGCCAATCGTGGACAGTGGGCGGGATCAGAACAAACGAAAACATTTGCCTCGAGGACCCTGCACAGGCGGTACCCCGAAATGGTGATCACTGCAGCGATTATGGGTCATGTGTCATCGTATTGCCAAAATGACGTCAATTTAGACGAGGCATATGGCCAGATTATGTACGTAAAAGATCGTTCTCACCGACGTGCTTGATTTCGTTTTGTCCGGACGTCATTTGAAGCGTACGGCCACCTTTCGAGTCAATTCGTTGGCTAATGACCCATCAGTGGTTTCCACCCACTTTTCTAAGCGAAGGCTGTGGTGGTATTACAATGTTTCCGTGAAGCAAACAGCATATCACCAAAACATATTTAGTGTAACACACACATACACAAAAAATTTCTCTGGTTGGGATTGCGAGTCTGATTTTCACCAGTGTGGTGAAAAGGTTGAGAAAAAACAAACTCGGCACATTCACATTTTAAATCACCAGTGGTGATGTGGCAAATGGCTAGCGAGAACCTGGGGAATCCCATAAAAGCATAGGGAGGACATTCAAACTGCAGACATGGGGGGCAGGAAACCCCCAGCCAAGCAGCCACCAAACTACCACTGTGCCTGCTGATGCAGTGCTAGGCTTCAAACACTGACATATTTTACAGATCACTGATGCAGCAGTGAATTGTACAGATATTAGTCTCTTGTACGGTTCAGATACTTCCACCACATCTCCTTTTAAAGGGAAGAACTGAGTTTTCAATTGAATACGAGAAAAAAAAACCTATTCCTTTGCTTTTCCAAGAAGGAGACCTTAGTAACGTCGCCCTCTTTTGGTAGGAAATGGCTGGTGAAACAATACTGACATACAGCACAGGCAGGGGGCGAAGATGAAGCCAGGCCAGACCTGAGACAGGTCGTAGACGATCTCAGCGGAGACCCCGCAGCTCCACAGCTTTTGGATGACGACGATGGCTCGGCTCATGGAGGTGTGGCCCACCGGGAGCACCAGGGCATCACAGGAGCTCACAGAGGGCTGGGGGGTGGGTGGGGCGGTAGTGTGAGGCAGGTAGACAAACTGATGTGTCAGTACTATAGGTTATTAGGTTTTTGAGCTACTAAAAAAAATATAATAAAGTATGTGCAGTTTCAAACGTTCCCAATAATAAAATCAGACAAGTTGGACTCATTCATTTTGAACAGACACGCCGGACCCATTAAAGGTAACCCACTGGTTCCTCCATGTTGGCCAGGGACGCGCAGATTCTGTCCAAAGCCACGCTGGCACCAACGGCAGAGAGGGCGACAGGTGGAGACGTTGGGCCACGGAACTCCTGGAACTGGGTGACATCACAGAGAGGTAACTTACACTCATCTGTTTGTTCAGCAGTCAGACGCCACTGAAACAGTACCAAAACCCCTAAAAGCAAGGAAACACAACAAACCAAACTGGTGTCCCCTCTATACAGACAACAATACAGACTACGCAATAAAACCACTGAAGCTATCAGAGCTCAGCCGGATTTCATTACCAGTCTATGCAGTAGGTTAGGGGTTGAAGATGACTCAGCATGGCAATACATAACACAAACCACATCCTGGCCCATATATCTGCCTTCTGCTCACCCACAGGTACCAGCCCAACTTCTGTTGAGACACTCCTCCACCCCCAATCCTGAAATCCCTTTCACTCTCCCACAAGAGTTTATTGCGAGTTTCGAGATCCCCATAAGTCCTGCTTCTGCGTCTCAATTATAGGGAGGGTCTCCAGATGCAGAAATGGGGACCACTACCTACAGTGTGACAATATGGTGATCAACCTCAACCCAGATGCCAATAACCAACGAGAAGCTCACCAGATGGTCGTACCGCCCACCAGCGGCGATGGTTTCAAGCACGGTGCGCTTGCGGCGTCGCACGAACGCCACAAACTGGAAGATGACACCACGATGATGCTGCACTTTGTAGACCAGGCCCAGGTTGACCACCACCTGCACACAAAAAAAAAAATCCAACTCATGCATCACTTCCTGTTGAGGGTGGAGGACTTCACGTTTACAGAAAGCATTCCAGCTGTAGGTGAGAACGTTTGACACACCTGCAGCTTGACGCCCAGCTTCCTCAGCAAGCCTGTGACCTCCTCCAGGTCCTTGACACCCTGCTTGGCAAGCTGGGTAAAGGCTGTTTTCTGCTTGGTCAGAGAGTTGATCAGGGGAAGCAGCTCATGGATCGCCCCCTTCTGTTCAATGTATTTGTAAAG
The DNA here is from genome assembly GCA_011763525.2 of Mormyrus iriodes. Classification (NCBI taxonomy): domain Eukaryota; kingdom Metazoa; phylum Chordata; class Actinopteri; order Osteoglossiformes; family Mormyridae; genus Mormyrus; species Mormyrus iriodes. The sequence continues at coordinate 75,787 of JAAGVU020000025.1, forward strand.
TGTCTGTACCTGAGAATGACAGGTATGAGGTTACAGCTATTGTGTACCATTGATAAACCTGATCACCATAACAGCCACCACTAATCATTTACGAGCATTGGTTTCTGAGGAGACCCAAACTACTTTGAAGCAGTTATGGGCCTGTCCTTCCTGATACGCTTGAATCAGTAAGACCATGAGGTGGTACTCACACTGTTGGTTGAGAGAGACAAGTTGCAGAATTTAGCCTCCACTTCTCGCCGGGTTAATTTTTCAGTCTGAGAGATGAAAGAAATGAAAAGGGATAATTGCACACGATGTGGATTTCCTACCTCACATACAGGAATGACCCAAGCCTTACCATGGTATCACACAGGATGTTGGAGGCGTGCTGGAGCTTGTCCTCAGGGATACCGCTGTGCAATAGCACGGCCTTCAGCAGGCTGGTGTGGTTCAGGTAGATGCTGTAGTTCCTCTCCTGTCAGCACCAAGACCTTTATTACCCAGCCTCACGGCCACACCTGTAATCCTATCCACCACACAACTCGAACGTAAGGGCAAACTATTCCCTTGACCAAGGCGCCAAGGCAGAGGGTCACATAACACAAAAGCGTACTGTTCTACACAAAGAAAACAAAGTCAGCACCCTCCACTCGATTCTTTATTCAGAAGTAAATCACACACAGATTCTGGAATCCTATTATTGACAAAACGTATAAACGTAGCACTAGCAGGACAGAACCACAGTCACAAAGCAACAGGCCATCCCTAGCCAGTGCAAACGGATCAGTACCTGCAGGGTGCTGAATTCCTGGATGATTTCAGAGATGGTGTAGATGGTCTCGGCGTCGGGGAGCAGACTGCTGGTGGCAGGGGTGACGATGTCAAACGCACACTCCAGCAGCTCCCTGGGGTGCGTGCGGTCGGGCTTCCTGGGTCGGAACACCCGATCAATGCTGTACCTGCACAGAGACCATTGCCAGGGTTATAGAAAAAGCACTCTGTAAAACTGCAAGGCAGCATCTTCATGTGAAAGTGTAACGACAAGGAATGTCCCAGGATACTTTACCGTTTTAAACTGGAAATGTTGCTCCGGGCCACGTATCTTGCAAAAGCCAGCTGCGGTTAAAGGCCGAAAATACATTTTCTTTTAGTAAGCAACAAACAATACAGAAGACTGCTGGGTGAATATGGAGAAACAACTACAATTATCCAACTAAATAAAGCAGCTGCACCATTAAGACACCATGTGACAGAGAGACTTCCTGTTTGCTGCCACTCACCCGGAGGTCATAGGGCAGGGTGAGCAGCATGCCGCTGTGATCCATGAAGCAGGCCAGGTCGCTGCCTTCGAACAGCACCTTGCTCTTAGGCATGAGCAAGGGGGTCTGAAAACGCACTGCGCCTGGGGGGAGGGGGGGGGGGGGGGCACAAAAAAGATGCATGGCACACAGCCACACTGATAAAGGGGGTAGGGTATCTGTGGCCCGAAGGAGATAAAAAGGGCAGAAGGACTTTGGTCAATGGTTTAAATGACAGGAAATGCATACGAGGTTTACCGTGCTTTTTGAATATCCTGGTTATCGTTTCATAGACATACTGCTGGAGTTTGGCAGCATTAGCATTAAAACTCCCCTGAAAAATCAAGGAAAACGCACAGAACTTAAGATAAACAATGCAATTACGAAATTTAATTCAATAACCTCAGCAGACAAATGGTCCATGCATGAATGGAAGAATATGGTCAGAGATTCATTTACCGCTGAAAGCCCGACAGTGACACCTATGGGACACTATCCAAATGGCAGCTCTTTCAAGCCATATGTGCAGCACCCTGACTCATACCTTATGGAAGTCTATGTCATACGCGTAGTCTATGCCGGGGGCAACACTCTGGGTGAACAGCCGGTTGACCATGGTGCGGTAGGCCTTGCCATTAACGTTATTCATTGTGTGCTGGAGGACCTCGTGCAGCTCGGACTCTTCCATCTGAGGGGGTGGCAGCAGGTCGCTCTTCAGCAGCTCCACAGCGGTAGGCCGCTTGGCGGGGTCGTGGTTCAGCAGCCAGCTGATCACTTTCCTCTGTGGGGGGGGGGTCCACAGGTGCTCAATCTCAGCCATCGTGTTATGAAGCCTTTAAGTTACTGATCGTAAAAATGTGTTACGTGGGGTAGCATGAGGTGGCTCTGTGAGCACAGAAGCCCAGTCAACCAAGGTTACATCTATAAGCATAACCCACAATCCCAGTAGTAAATGAAGCATTACCTGTGTTCCTTGCTCAGACCCACTGAAGTCTTCAGGAAACTGGATGGACTCCTATAAAAGATTGGGACAGTGAGATGTTGAGGGGTGTAAAACCCATGGGATGGGTTTCAGTCCTATTTGGGCCCGGTGCCTTACTGCGCGCAGCTGGCTCAGGACAGTGATCCGCTCAGATGCAGTGGTCATGGGTTGGTAGGACATCTCAAACAAGATGATACCAAGGCTAAACAGGTCCACCTTCTGAGGAAGAGACACAAAGAAATGTGTTGGACATGATGATCCAGGACCTGTGGCACTTGATTCCTGCTGAACATTATTATACCATTATTATCAGTCTTAAAACACTAGAGCTTTAGACATTAGAACTTGGAACACTATTGGTACTATGTACTGCGTACAGAAACTGGCCATAGTTTTGTGCAAAAGATACTTTAAAAAATGATCACCAGGAGTAATGTCACAACACAAAGTACACAAGCTGTTTTGTGTATGGGGCTATGTAGCCGTGGATCAGACTTGTCGGTCCAATGCATGTCACAGATGCTCGACCAGTACCCGCCTGTCCACATAAGCATTCTGGCTGGCCTGCCGCTATGCAGCCCGACACGCATGTCAACAGCTATAATGCTCATAATGTTTTGGCTCATCGGTTTATTACCAGTATATATATACAGATATATAGATATAAACGAAACATTCAAGATTAAAAAAAACAAGGTTGCTCAGTGTTATGTGAAAATGTGACAGCTGACTACCGTGTCAGGGATAGCGCATTAGCTCTACCTGGTTGTAGCTGGATTTGGTACTCCCTTGCACCTCAGGGCCCACGTATAAGGCAGTGCCCACCATGCCGGTCATGTTATCTGGGAGGGGAATGGAGAAGCACAGACAGAGTGGCGATACATGGTTCTATGGGCCGCTTACAACTCAAAATCTAACCCTGCCACCGTTTTGGTTAAATGCACGTCCAACCCGAACCATTTCATTTATGGAAACCAAATTATCTACACAGATTCGAAATAAAGAATCCCTGAACCGCAGGGTACAAAACCTTTCAATTCAGAAACACAGGAATAAAAACTGAGGTTTGATTGAGATTATGACAGACTGCAGGAGGGGAATCATTTGGATTTCCCATTACCTGTAGGGTCTGGTTTAATGACCAGAGCAGAGCCACTTTCCCCCATCTCCTGTTTGCTGGCAGCCTACACAGCGTAAATAACAGTGCTTAGTGGCTTACAGGGTTATTTTTTTGAAGACCTGCCTGCTTTAAGTTCATTCAACTGGAGCAGCAATTTGTTCATTTTCTGCTGAATGTAAATGTTGACATCAGTGTGATACTGCAGGAGGAACCACATACTATCACTCATCTACTGAAAAGATGGACAGAACAGCGCAGCACAAGCAAGACCAAGAGACCTCCAGCATGAGAAGCGTGAAGCAGGGAGGGCGAGTCTATGCTAATGAACTCTGGTTAAGAGGAAGCCCGGTGACCCGGCAAATGCGTACTGTGTTAGCGGGATGGTCCGTGGCCAGACCAAAGTCGCCGATTTTCACATGGTCCTGGGAATCCAAGAAGATGTTGACAGGCTTCAGATCTCGATGAATCATTCCCTGTTGGGGAACAACAAGCGGGGAAAAACTGATCCGTGGGATAATGATTAAAAGCATGCCTTGGGGTGGATTGTGCAATGCCCCCTCCCCACTCAAACGCGTCTGTCATATAAATGTTTGGGAACATTTTGTGGCAGTACAAAAAATAAAATAAAAATCTCATTAGTTTAGCAGAGGCTAGGAGCAAAAAGTGGAACAGAACATACTGTTAAGGAGACAATGGGCTTTAAGATAGCCCAGAACCTGCTATAAAAGTTAGACAATAGTGCACATGCACATTCAGTCTCACATGGGAAAAAGGCATCCAAATACAGCCACAATTTAGCATAAGTCTGCTCTACTCACTGGATGTTGACTCCAAGAATAGATTTACTTAAAAAAAGGAGCCACAGCTGCATATTACGTAGAAGGCAATGGCAAGAATGAAAGTGAGGGGGAGCTTTCCAAAATTATGAAAAACAATACAGAACACTCCATTATCCACTCTGAGGACAGCGTCTCCCCTAAGCAGGACACCTGCCTACGCCTGCAGCTGGCGTGTTCCGTCCACTCCTGTGACCACACAAAAAGACTCAATCATCGCCAGCGTGTCCTTTTGTAGCCTTTGAAAAATAAGAGCCGCCTCACTTTCTGCTTCTGTTGCAAGTCTACTGTTTGGCCAGTAGGGGGTGCCAGAACGTCTCCCTATAGGTCAGGAGGTTGCAGACCTGCTCGTGGATGTAAGCCAATCCGTCGAGTATTTCTCGGAAAAGCCTCCAGAGGCGGCTGCTGTCCAGGTGGAGGCCCTTGTCTATCGTGTCTCGCAGAGTGCTCTTTTCACAGTACTCCATCTGGGGGGGGGAGGTTGACAGCATTAAGCAGCCACCGGCCCCTTAACTGCAGTGCATTCTTGGTAAGCCGGCCTCCGCCTCACCTGTATGTACAGGTAATGTGCGATAAGGTGGGGCTTCTCCGAGTCTGTGCTCTCCACTGCGCTCTCCTCTTTGCCCTTGCTCTGGGTCTCCTAAAGGGAGGAGAAAGCCTTGGGTAAGGCCGGCGAGCATTCACGTGAATGTGGGAGACAGCCACGTCGGCATCTCTGACCTGGGAGAGGCTGTCCTTGCTCCCATGGCCATTGTCGAAGATGATGTCACTCTCGGAGTCGCTGCTGCAGGGGCTGAGGAGACACAAGCCATCCACATACATACGCGAAAGACGAAAGATTAACAGACCGTGATATTTAGTGACTACTACAATCTAACTTATGAAATACAGAAATTTTAAAAGGCAAGCCATATGATGTCACATATTGCATTTATGTTTATGTAAGTGTGTGTATGTATACACATATATATACATACACACACACACACATATATATATATATATATATATATATATATATATATATATATACACATACACACACACACACATACACACACACACACATACATACATATATATATATATATATAAACCAAATATATATATTTGGTTTATTACCAAATAACCCCTTTGAGGATAATAAAGCCAATTTAATCAAATTTAATATTGTGTTCAGTAGAGAGCAAAGTTCTCACAGGAAGGAAGGGCAGAAGACGTCTTCCTCTTCATCGTCTTCCTCACTAGACTCCGAGTTGGCACCGCTGCACTTGGCGCTGGTGGACCTCTCGATGGAGGTGCTCCACTCCACGGAGCTGGACAGGGCGGGCGGGGGAGCCTTGTCCTCCACATCGTCCGGCAGGCCCAGCTCATTGTGCGGCTGGCTCACACACCGGGGAGCCTTGCCTGGGGAGCTTGGTGTCTCGGAGCTATCGCTGCCCAGTACTCCCTCGGATGGCCTCTCGTGCCTCTCGATCCAGGCATTGTAGTAGCGCACAATGTTCTCATGGTTCAGCCTCGACAACAGCGTGACCTCGCCTTTGATACGCCGGAACTGCCTGCTGGCCGGGTTCACCTGTATGCGCTTGACAGCGTAGTAACAGCCGTCCAATTTGTTCTGGACCTGCCGGAGGGAAGGACATGGATACAGAGTGCTGAAGGAAAAGAGCAACTCACTGAAAGACAACCCTTCTGACGCCTGCCTGGAAAGTGAGACAACTATAAGAAAAATTATGTGCAAACAAATCACCAGATCCAGGCTGATTCTCCAGGGCAGGAAGAAGAGGCTTATTAATAAGCTCCAGACGCAGCGAGGGAGCTATACCTTAATGACAGCCCCAAAGGCTCCTTTCCCCAGCAGCTGCAGCTCCTCAAACTCATTATAGTAGCGTGAGAATTGCTTCTGGATGTCTGTGCTGAAGGGGGTTTCCAGGATGCGGCTGCGGGGGACGACGGTAGAAGCGAAGTCTTCACCTACGTCTGCGGGGAGACGATGGATATCAGCCGAGGGGACCATGGACACTGAGATTTCAATTGGCTATATGCACACGGCATTAATGCTAACGCATTTCCGATAAAATCTCATCCAGTTGCCCTATTTTCATCAAAAAGGTCTCAGAAAAATAAGTTTATGTCGAAGTCTACTGTAACTATAAGTAATTGACATTCCTGTCCAGTTGGTGGCGACTCTGCATATTAATGTCATATTAATGTCACAACACGTAAGTGCCTGAAGTTTCTTTAAAAAGCCCAATAACTGTGATGGCCTTAAAATTCTGAGTAAAAAAAGAGGGACTGATGCAGTGGGACAAGCCAGTAACACTGATAACATTTATCAGCAAGCGGCAGCTAATTTTATGGGGCAAAATGGTTTGTTCATATTTCAATTGCAAAAAATATCAAGATTATCTATAGTATCTAAACATGTGATTGTGAATGAGAATATGTTCATACAGTCTATTTTGCAGGCAATACATTGGTAATGGAGTTTGTTAAAAATGCCCTTCAAACAGTGATGTACAGCCTACAATTTCCAATATTTGGTTCACATGTTTTTGTAAAACATACGTTTCTATGTCACAGGGCACAGTTACCAGGCAGAACACATTACAATCTAATGCCGGTCTAGAATATCGTTTTACCGTGTATTTACATTATAACATTCATCATAAAATAAATGCAAAAATGACTGAAAACACTAAGCACTGCTATCACCTTTTACTTCCCCCAGCTGAAGGAGAAGCAGGAAATGTTGCCCAAATAAACAGCAGACCGGCAGTGGGCATTACTGATAAGGAAAATAAACAATGCCCAGCCATGAAATTATGAAGTTTAATAATAACAATAACCATCATAATCACAAAAAAAGACAAGATAGGAAGCTGCATTTTAGTGCGCTCTCATTGCTTATATATAGGAGAACTTCCATCACAGTTTGGGAGAACTTAAACAGCAACCAGTTCACGCACTTTTAGCACGAAACACAAGCATGTTTACTTTGCTAGGGGTTAGCTGTGTTTTTGGCGGGGCGTGCTTATCGCAGAGCTGCAAGAAATAAAGGGTTTCTTGTGTTTGTTTTCTAATCCAATAAAGCAGTTCGATCCAGTGAAAACAGAATTAGCTGTAACTGCCAATGAAAACTCTTTACACACATTGTTCAATTATATCAATATAGTTGAAAAAAAATCGATATGGAAATAAATGATTGTATTTACAAATAATAATCGATTATATGCCCAACCCTAGTAGAAAGCAAATGTCAACATGAAACAAAGTGAAGTCCCAGACATTTGAGGCATTTTTAGGTCCTGAAAAAGAGGATGTTTGGTCACCCTAGGATAAAGAGAAAGTCTTAACGCAGCCCCTGCTTAAAACATATAATTTGAAGCCCGTCTTTTTGGTTGCCGATGTACAGCACAATGCTTGAATAATGCAGCTAACATCGTTGACCATAAGTCTTAAAGCAACAGAGTGAAAAACACCAGTTAGTCAGTTGTCAGGAAGTGAAACAACTGGCTGACTCGGAATGCGGAATAGAGAGTATGCATATAGCGGATTACCATCACTATAGTGGTTCGATCCTCTCCTGGTTTAACTCACCAGAAACAACTAACCAATGGGAAGCCTGCTACTTAACGACAAGGCCTGATTTTCCCCATCACCAGGAGGAAATACACTGTACAAATTCAGAGAGAGACATTTACTAGCAAAGAGGATCACTGTATGAGATACAGTTCTGCTGTGAGCAAAAGAAAAAGGTGTGTGTGGGGGAGGGGGGGCGCACCTTCTGGACTGTCATAGCAGTGTGGGGAGGTCCTGGGAGATGGGGGGTTGAAGAAGGCGTGGCTCAGGAGCTGCTGTGTGTTCCAGCGCTCTGCATCGTTCAGGCACACACACCTAGGTGGCAGCAAAACATTTCAATAAAAAAAAAAAAAACACTGGCAGAGGCAGGAATCTGAAAAGCAGCCAGGCTCTGTTAAAAGCTAACATTCACTGGAGGCTGCCCCTCACCCTGACGCCCCCAAGCCCGCGGTGAGTCGTTAAACAGCAGCACTGGCACAAAGGGGGCAGATGGCGGGCACGGTTAGAATGCTCCAATCAACTGGGCCAGATTATGTGGAAAATCGCTATGCCTAGCATCCTGTCCCGGCCGCTCCAAAATCCACACAGCCATGTGAATAAACTAACTACTTCCATTCCAGGTGCTACACCCAGAAAAACTAATATTTTACTCGCATGTGGCAGGACTTATTAATGCTAACTTTCCAGCCACAAGATGAACGAGCGGCTTCGATGGCCCCGCGGGCACTTTCACCTGTTGAGGAAATCCTGGAAGTCAGCAGGCAGGCTGCTGGGCACGGACACGGGATACTCCTTCGCCTCGCTCCCCTGGCTGAGTGCCAGCAGCAGCAGGCCGAGGCTCCAAACATCACCTTTCTTGCCGGCCTTGGCAGGCACGGCGGCCTCGGAGAAGCGCACACGCGTCTGCTCAAACACATCCTCTTTGCAGACGTCTGCCAGCCGCTTGGACAGACTGTAGTCCGTGAGGCGCACGCTGCCCTCGGCGTCCAGCAGCACGCTAGAGGCCGTCAGCCTCCTGTGCACCACAGAGTTGCTGTGCAGGTAGTCCAGGGCACTCAGCAGCTGGGCGGCGAGTTGCCGCAGCCGGTCCATGGGAACCGGGGCTCCGCGGGCCAACGTCTGGGACAGGTTGTGGCCAGCCACATGCTCCACCAGCAGGTCCACCACCAAGCAGTCCTCCAACTCACGGTGGCTCAGTGCCATGTAGTGCACGAGGTGGGGGTGCTCCAATTTCAGCAGGGAGTTCAGCTCGCTCTCCACTCCCTGGATCTGGGAGGGGATACAAACAGAAAGAGAGAATCATCTGGGAAAACAGTGCTGGAGCAAAGCACTTGCATGGCTCCAACTATGCTTTTGGAAACGTGCCCCAGATCGAGAACTTTCCAGTGCCGTTATAAGCTAAATACACATATCCTGCTCGGAGTGTATTATCCACCTGTTTTTTGCACTTCTCTATTTTTTCCTTTTCCTGATCCGTGAGGAACTTGCCCATCTTCTTGTTCCAGCACAACGTCCACTCATAAACCACAGTAAAGTCCCCAGCAGATGCATCAAAGGCTCGGTACACGCTGCGGCTTAGCGCCTCGCTCTCACCTGCAGGAGCACATGTGGCATTCTGGGTAACAGAGTCAAATGTATACCCCAGACTGCTTGGTAACCATTCTGATACTCAGAGAGAACACGCAATCACACTATGATCTCATATCTAGGGCCCAGGCTGCCCTACATGTAATATACTTTTACGTTAATGCAGGAAGACATGTCCTCCCTAAAAACACCCCCAAGCCACTGTATGTTTTCATATGCAGAACTGCCAACTCATACCAATGAGTCTCCCTTTCTGAACCTTGATCTCTCCCAAGGTGCTATTGCTGAAATGCAGCACCTCTGGTGGCCGGATTCCGTCATCGCTGCAGATGGAATGATATGTTTCCCGCCTGGAATTGAGCAGACAGAGCTCAGAGATGATGGACGCATCAGCGAGCTTAACCAAAGTGCACTGCAGCAACGTGGGGCACCTTCCTACCTGTGCCGGTTGCTGGAATTTGCCCGTCGCCGGTTGCCGCAGCCCTTTCTGGACTCTGACTGTTCTGGTGCAGGCAGCTGAATCTCTGAGGCAGGCTGGGCCGCATTCTCAAAGCGCTCCTGGTAAGATGGGGTCAGTGGCGTGACGGAATGGCAAAAAGCAAGGTATTACAGAACACAAATGTGCAATAGGACAGAAAAGGCACACATTTCACAGGGATACCCACGGCCACTGTGTTTGTTAAAAGATTTAATATGGGAACCACCGGTCACTCACAGAGCCCCACCAGTAAATGAACCAGAGCTGTTACCTGTTTGGCTACTTCTTTCCGCTTCTTCTCCTCCTTCTTCTCTTCCTCTCTTCTTTGGAGTTCTGCCAAGATCTCTTTTTTCTGGAAAAAGCAACAAGAATCATAGTTAGCAAGGCTGGGATGGATAACCTCAGGCACGGCAGACCAGGCCTCACCATCTGCTCCTCTTTGTGGCGCTCCAGGTCGATCCTCCGCTGCTCCTCCTGGACCAACCGCTCCTGCTCCCGCTGTTGGTTCTTCAGCATCTCCTCATGGAAGGAGCGAGGTGGCGGTACGTTGTGCTCAGTTAGAAAGCCCTGCACGTAGTCGGCCAGCTCATAGATCATCACCTAAGGACGACAGCCAGAGTCATGAAATGAACCACCATCATTATGCAAACTCAGGCACCAGTGCAACTGCTGCTAACATGAATCAGAATCAACGACAAGTCAAATCCTTGCTTATCACAAAAAAATGAAGTCCCGTAAACCAGAAAACCCGACCAAAAGGAATAGATAAAGGTTTCTAACAAGTGATGACATGGAAAAAATTGAAGCCTCGGCTGAAATTTCAAACACTGTCAAGCAGCTGAAGCCAGCCTACAGAATTCAGGCATGTTTTAAAGGGGGCGTGCACAAATTTAACCCACCTCACCGCACCGCTCCGCAGCCAGCTTAGTGAGCTCTGTCTGGAGGTTCTGCAGATTGTCATTGGAAAGGCCTTTGGCATTCTTCAGTTCAATTTCTGGAGGTCTGATGACCAAAATAAAATAAAATAAAATAAATAAATAATGGCAAGTTAATGCCTCATCTATCAAAGAGTGTCAAAAGTTCATATCAACAACCGCTCAAAGGATGGGGACAATGAACATGTGCTCAAGCAGAGAAGCAAAAACACAAAAGCTGTTATGACCTCATTCACATTTTCTGCTATGTCTTTGCCCATCTGCAAAAGTGTCATTCCACATCAAATCACCCAGAGGGTCGCAAGTCACCCTCTCAGATTCCCCTGAAAAAATTCATAGGTGCTCCTAATTTTTGGCCATTTTCAGAGCCTTGTAGGAGGACAAATACATAAGATACACCTGATCTGATTTTGAATTCTAAAGAAAACGTTAGCCCTAGTCATAAAGTTGCAAAGCTGTATATGCCATATCAAAGGAGAAATGCATAAAATTGATTAAAATTTCAAAGGACTGGAGTTTCTAAACTATTACAGATTCAGACCTAATATTTGGGATTTCTCCATAAGTTTGGTATAGGAGCACCTGTGAATTTCTTCAGGGGAATCTGAGAGGGAGACCTGGGAATTTTTTCTCAAAGTGGATGATTTGATGTGGAATAACTCAAGAGAATGTTTAAACCCAGCAGCTCACTTTTTAGTGCTGTCCCTTTAATTTATCTCTATACTGTACCAACCGCTGGAAAAGCTCTTCAGTAAACAAACTACAGTACAAGGCTTTACGTCAGGGATAAAATTAATTCGTCTGGGTAAAATTAAACAGACTACACCAGACTTTAAAAATGAATAGCGTCTGGAATACCATGGCTCCAATTTAAACCAGGATGTGCTGGTCAGACAGAATCGCGTCAGTGTCATTTATGTAAAGCACCATGGCAATGCGAGAGGGCAGACACCAGTTTCAAATTAAGGCACTTACACATCTGGGTACTTGGGTGGGCATTTCACCTGTAGGTCCACCGAAACATAGCTCTCCTTCCCGTTACTCAATCCCTTCGGTCGCAAATAAAGGTATACTTCAGGTGGGCGTTTAACCTGAAAAGCACCGTAAAGAAGAGCATGAAATTTCATTTAGAAGTGACAAGTCTGTATTTCACAGGACTGCAGATAGGTTTAATATTTTAAAGTAAGTGGAAAAGCTGGAAAACTCCATAGCAAGCTATAGAAGGGAATAATACCTTCCAGGGTTGTTCTTTCCGTATATCTTCAAAGTCGTCTCCAAAGATTGATGCAAGTGCTTCCAGTTCATTTTCCTGTTGAACAGAACAGCTTTCGGCCCCATCTGTAGGATTTTCTAAACTCATTCTGCTGCACAGCAAGCATAATCAGTACACGCCCCTCTCCCGGAAAAACATCAGGGTTCCTTGTCACTGGTATACCTATCTTATTATCTGGGCCATTGTGGAAGTAATCTTAAGTCGAAGTTCTTGCTATAGTGGCAAAAACTTCTAATGAAATTTAAACCGCAACGTGTATTATCCAAACAACGTAAAGTTTGGCGCGTGGCATTTGGTCATTTTGTCGCGTGTAATAATCGTCACGGTTCCGCATGCGACTGGAGAATCACGTGACATAAGGTGCCATTGCGGCTCCACACATTTCAGTTTCCGTGCAGCATCCTCGCGAACTTAGAGTAAAGACTGTGTAGCTTTGGAACTTTATATAATAAATTGTAGTCAGTAATGTCGATCATAGTTGTTTCGAACATAATCGAGCACCCAACTACGTACACTACCCAAAATAGTGCATGTAAAATATACATGTAACCTACTTGTATGTTTAAATATTTTCCTTCTATTTTCTCGATAGCCTATAGTTAAGTCTATTACATAACTTTATTATCCTTCCATATCTGCATATAAGTACATGCATATCCCAAGTATCCCAGGAACTGCAGGGGACAAGGCAGGGGGTGCCCTGGAAGGGATAGTACTGTATGTGAATGTAATATTTGTGCATAAATTAACAAAATTTGTTATTAAAAAAAAACAAACCACGCTCACACCTCAAGTTCTAAAGTTGCATTGTACAACTGCTTATCTCAAACATGTCTAATCTTCCCCATTCTTCTGCCCCAGGCATTTGCCTGATAACAAGCTCTTGTCAAGCTAATTATAGCAATGCTAATCATGGTTTCCCAGTTCCAGGTAACAATAATAATACTGTAACAGCCCAGCACTCTGTTAGAGCTTCAGATTGATGGAATGTTGAACGTAATAAGAACTTTTGGATATGTAAATGGAATCTTTTTTATGGAGCTTAGTTTGAAGCTGAGACATGTTTGGGATGGGTACAAACAACACACACTGAATTCTTTAAGGGATTTGCAAGCAACAGCTGCAACAATGACCAGAGATGGTGTGAAGGCAGATAGGAGGAGTGGCAGTTAGACACACACAGACAGACCTCTATCTGTGGCACCCAGTGTGACCCTAAAAGGACAAAAATCCCCCAATAGCACAACACCACCATCATAATATTCAGACAATGCTACCCACCTGTTCAGTAATCTCCCCAAACCTTTAAGAGACAGTCTTCACATATAGACCAAATGCCCCCCCTCACCTTTGACATTCAATTGATTGACACAGCTCAATTAGCTTACAATTGTCCAAAGAGACAGCAAAAACTAAAATTAAGGAAATTTTTCAGCAAAAAACCATTCACTACCACCCTTTCCCAATTAAGCCTTTAAGCATTTAGACTTACTGTCACAGGTAATAAAACACAAATCAAACACCAAAACAATCTAAAGAAAAGCATTCTTCTTGTTTCGTTCGCTAAACCGATTCGTGTACTGTGCCTTGTGATTCTAACTGGTGATGAGTCAGTTTGCTTCAAAAGAAAGGGGCAAACACAGCAGGGGTCATTTGGTGACTCTGTCTTCCGTCAGGTTGGATTATGTGAGAGCATTTTTCACCTCCAGGCTGCCCCACTGGATGCTATCACACCACTATATTTAGACGCCTTTCATAGCCACAGCATAGATAGGTGCCTGAGGCCATCCTCCAGGATTCCATGTACTGTAATATGCTAGTAATGGACCAGAAATAAAATGGCGGGACACAGATACGTCTCTGGTATTTTGCTCAATTTCACAATGCACATTGTATCATCATTCACCACTCCATTAGTAACACCATTGTTAGAATGTTGCAATAAACATCAGGTGAAGGTAAACTGACTCAAATTGACTTGATAATTTTATTCATAATTTTCTAACTAAGTGGCCTGCCTTTTCCATCATAGAGAATAACATGATTTTGCTAGGACTTGAAAATCATATAAAAATGGAGATTTTGTCACATGGCAGCATACAATTATCCTATTTCTAAAATGTCAAAGCCAAGGCAACCCCACTTATCCTTGAATGTCTGAAACGAATATTTTCGAGTATGAAAACAAACAAGCCATTTGGCAAAATACAATGAGTGATGATGTCATAAAATGTAAAAAGTTAAGGTGGAATAAGGCTGCATGGGGAAGTCCAAAGCCACAAATGGACAGCCTCTGACAGCAGCCAACTGGTTTCGCGGCCCTGCCCGCAGTCTCAGACTCTATATAGAAGAAAAAGAGCGTATTTCCTCTTTGGGTACAATCAAAGAATGTGGGGTATGGTGAGGGGATGGTGAACAAGGAGCTACAGCAGCAAATTCAACACACTGTATCTGTGTGCTGAAGGACACCTGTTACTCACCATGACCCTAAAAGGAGAGGCCTGAGCCAATCAGAGGCTAGCTGCAGCAGCTACAGGGGCTGCCCCCGGCAGACAGCAGGAAGTAAGGCTGTTTTGGCATCGCTGGCAGCTGTCCAGCCTTTCTAGGGCGCCATCTCGCATACCAACAGGCAGGCCCATTGACATATACAGTATTCCGCACGCTGGTCGATATCCTCAGGAGTTTCCTTAACTAGACCCTTACAGCCCTGCCAACAGAATGGTCATATCAAGTGTGCCTCTCCTCCACAGTGCAGTACACCCGTGCTAAGTCCTTACTAATCCCAACCATTTACTGGGCACAGGGGCACAAGGAACAGCCAGGCTCGTCGCTCTCTATTCCACAGTTTTCTAACAATGTATTTCAGAGACATACATGCTGTACACTGGCTGCATACAGGTGAAAGCACAAAATGAGCTCAGGGTGATTTTAGCAAGAGCCTGCCCCTTTTAAAGGTGTGTGACACAGGATAGCTCTCTTCTTGATGTCTACAATGCCATCAGAAGTGATGGGCTGCAATTTCTTACAAACGAATGATCTTTATTTAACAGGTATTCATATAAAACAATATGGGTATCCTACATTAGCCCATTTTTTACTGGCACACATAACATGAAGCCA
Organism: Mormyrus iriodes; assembly: GCA_011763525.2. Lineage (NCBI taxonomy): Eukaryota > Metazoa > Chordata > Actinopteri > Osteoglossiformes > Mormyridae > Mormyrus > Mormyrus iriodes. The sequence goes on from JAAGVU020000025.1 coordinate 90,980, forward strand.
AATAAAGCTCTGAAATCCAAAGCAACAGAATAAAACCTTATTGCAATACAGTCATCATAACTGCAGTATTTACTGATCTGTGTTCAGGAATGTGCTCCTTCCATAAATGAGACACCTCCATCATACAATCTAACATTACAACTTTTAGATAGGTACATTCTGGAAATTGCAATATGACTATAGATAGCAGACCAGGGTGCATAGCAGATGAGAAAAACAGATCTTTAATACATTGACTTAAACTATTAGGCACTAGCCAAGACAAACCAAACTTAAAACATCACTTAATTAAAGTGTGTTTTTTTCTAATTGGATTTTAATGACAGACAGGAATCATTTGTCTTTTTGTCTTCTAGGAAGCATCTCTTTCAATGACATCTCGTCACAGAGGGTCAGATACACTTTCTTAGGAGAATTAGGAGGTCAAAGCTTTTTTTTTCCTAGCAGGTCTTATTTGGGCTTGTGTGAACTCCTGGGCCCGCCCCCAGACCCTAGGCTCAGGGCTTATTTAAGGAGCCCCTGTAACCCTTGGCCTTTGTCCCAGTGGAAGCATCAGTCTTGCGACACGACTTGGTGAGTGCTTGCTAACATTTCTCTCATTGGACTATTTCAGATTCGCAGGAGACTGGGTACCCGTTGCCAGTGCTCTGAGCTCCCGTAGGGTTGCCGTAGATAGGACCACTTGGTGAGACAGCGATGAGAAGCTAGACTTTATACATTTACCTTGATTTATTCAGCTGTTATTCTTATACAGAATGACTTACAGGTTCTGAACAGGCAGTTCAGTAAAGTAGAGCAGAGAGTAACTAATATAAATATTAGCCTATTATAGTGCACTTTGCCTAGAAGAGCTTGTTCTGCTGCCTTTCTGTTTTAAGTATAAAGATTCTGGAGTGGCATGTGGCTTAGCAGGTTAGGAATCTGTGCCCTGATCAGAAGGTTGCCATCTCAGGGTCGGCAGAATGGTTTCACTTTTGGGCCCTTGAGCAAGGCCCTCAACCCCAATTGCTCCAGGGACTAACCCTTCTTTCTCAATTGTACATCACTTTGGATAAAAGTATCTGCCAAAAAAATAGGCATAATGAAACCAGGGCTTTCCGTTTGTCTGTATTACCTGTACTGGACGGATTAGCAATTTGCAGAAAGAATGCTAACAGGTTGAAAGCGACCTGCAACAGTGCATTTTCAGGAAGTTTTTTCTGGGGTAGGACTGCATGCATTGTGTGCTGTGCTCCAGGCAGCCAGGCACGTGCGAGGCTCTCGACTTGGCACGCTGCATAGCAAATAAAGCCGTCAGTGGGGCAGCGAGCTGTAAAAAGAGGTGCTGCAATGTGCCGACAGCTGCAGTGGGAGCCAGGCCCCTCTGTGTGGCTCAGAAAAAATGCCTGTATGGCCACGTCTGGCAGCATGGTCTAAAATAGACAGCTGGTTTGGAGCTGTTATATGCCCCTGTTTGGCTCTAACTCCATAGATTTTAAGCCTCTCATAAACCCTTTGGTATAAAGATATATATCTCTTCATTATACTAAGTGCCTTTAAAATTATTATTTAAACCATATCCTTAAATATAATTACTAATGAAGATAATCTGATTTTACTAGCATTCATATAAATTATATATAAAATATTTAAATACAACGTTTAGCAAAACTGAATTGTGTACTGATAAGAGAATAGTTCCTCATATATATTGTACGTCTAGTAAGCTACATTTAAAAGTTTAGTTTAAAATTAGGATTACCCAGGATAAGCCCCATCAAAGGTTTACTAGTGAACATCTTTAGGGACATATATCTTAAAACACCTCTGATTTTGTGTGCTCACAGACCATCCCAGAAAAGATCAATCATGTGTGATGAAGATGAGACTACTGCCCTTGTGTGTGACAACGGCTCTGGCTTGGTCAAGGCTGGATTCGCCGGAGATGACGCTCCCCGTGCTGTTTTCCCTTCCATTGTGGGAAGGCCCCGCCACCAGGTGAGCTCTGAGCGCCCGCGTAGAGCTACGTGAATCATGCAAAGTATGCTCCTAATCACTACATACAGCACATAAAATGTGTTATGTAATATGCACCATGTTAATAAATGCTTAATGGTCTTTCTGGACTCCTCCTTACCTCTTGTGTCTCTCTTTCACAGGGTGTGATGGTGGGTATGGGTCAAAAGGACAGCTACGTAGGAGATGAGGCTCAGAGCAAGAGGGGTATCCTCACCCTTAAATACCCCATTGAACATGGCATCATCACCAACTGGGACGATATGGAGAAGGTGAGTAAAAATTAGATTACAAACAAACACATGACAAGCATTGGTCATCATTGAGAACAATGAGATTTTAGCTTGCCACATTGGGCTTAGCTTGTTGTCAAACTTGCCCATTTGCACCCACACAGATCTGGCACCACACCTTCTACAACGAACTACGTGTGGCCCCTGAGGAGCACCCCACCCTGCTTACTGAGGCCCCCCTCAATCCCAAAGCCAACAGGGAGAAGATGACTCAAGTATGTGATTCAGTTCCTCTTAAACCCATAAAGCTGCCGCACGATGATTGACACTTGTTTCAAACAGCTGTCAATTCAACCCCACAGATTATGTTTGAGACCTTCAACGTTCCCGCCATGTACGTGGCCATCCAGGCTGTGCTGTCCCTCTATGCCTCCGGCCGTACCACTGGTCAGTCATTAGCGAAGTTTACCGTCCTCCATAACAGCAGCCGGCATGGAAGGCTGATATAACCCAGACGCAACAATCTGCATCGCTTAAATCTCCTGTTTTTAATGTAGTCAACAAAGACAACTAATACTCTCCAAGGGCATTAACGAACCTAACAGAACCACTTGACTTTGTCATAACTATTTCAGAATGCAGATTCACAATAAATTAATGTACGTCTGATATAGAGTCGAATCAGAGGTATAACAGCTGCATTGGGAGAAGCTGTTGCCAATATCTCATACCATTTATGTGTCACTACAATCTGTGAATTTACCTTGTGTATAAATGCAAAAGGTCACTTCAGGCCAACGGTGTTAACAAAGAGTTTTGTTTAGCTGCCAGGCAGCACGATGAATGGCCTTTACATTGTTAGGGCTTAGCAGTAATACTTCACAGACAGGCTGTGTTCCCCACCGGTAACCATTAATGTCAGCAGCCATGTTTGTTTATGGAGTGACAAGTGTGGAGGTTCTCACAAAGGGTAGTGCTCCCTGACAGGCACACAAATGTGTAACTGCGTGCTGCGTGCTGCCTGCAGGAATCGTGTTGGACTCCGGGGATGGCGTGACCCACAATGTGCCCATCTATGAAGGCTACGCTCTGCCCCATGCCATCATGCGCCTGGATCTGGCCGGTCGTGATCTGACTGACTACCTAATGAAGATCCTGACAGAGAGAGGCTACTCTTTCGTGACAACTGGTAAGTCTGCTGAGAGATACAGAAACACAGTGAAAACACCTACTCCCCAGCATAAGAAATAGTTATCCTATGGCACAAGATGTTAATACTTCCACACTTAATCTACATACAGCAAATCCTGGACTCTGCAAGTTAACTGTTAAATTGTTGCTGGCTATTTAAATGTATAATATATATAACAGGCAATGGCTAATTTAGAACAGTGGGACTGGATATCAATATTTACCTTCAGTTGTCTTACTTGGTATATTTGAGCAAGAGAAATTTTCTCTCTCCAGACTGATCATCAGACTTTAATGGACGTTCAGTTGCTTGCACTTGTGACAGCTATTCATGTCTCCTTTTGAACTTGCTTCTCGTAGCCGAGCGTGAGATTGTTCGTGACATCAAGGAGAAGCTCTGCTATGTGGCTCTGGATTTTGAGAATGAGATGGCCACCGCTGCCTCTTCCTCCTCTCTGGAGAAGAGCTATGAACTGCCTGATGGCCAGGTCATCACCATCGGCAACGAGCGTTTCCGTTGCCCAGAGACCCTCTTCCAGCCATCCTTCATTGGTGAGTCCCAGTTGTTTTCTAACACTTCTACTATACTGCCCCCAAGTGGAGAGGAACATGTAAAAGGAGTTCCTCATGTAAAATCATAGCATCCACAACCACACCTCAACACCTTGCATTTCCACTTTACCCCTTCTAAACACTGCCATACATTTCCTATAGGGTTGTCCCAGCTATGTCCATGACACAACTGCTCCATGTCATCCTCTAGGCATGGAGTCCGCTGGTATCCATGAGACTGCCTATAACAGCATCATGAAGTGTGACATTGACATCCGCAAGGACCTGTACGCCAACAACGTCCTGTCCGGTGGTACCACCATGTACCCTGGTATTGCTGACCGTATGCAAAAGGAAATCACTGCTCTGGCCCCCAGCACTATGAAGATCAAGGTGAGTGAATTCATATTTTGCATCAATAGAAGGATGTTTAATGATTAGTGAAAACACTCTATGGCAGCTTAATTTAAAACAAAATTAACTATTTTAACAGGAAAGCTCAACAGATGGTTCTGATACAATTCTGAATGTATGTAATGTTTTGCAAGATAAATGGGTGGATAAATGGATATAATGTGTTTGTTTTTCATACAGATCATTGCTCCCCCTGAGCGCAAATACTCCGTCTGGATTGGTGGCTCCATCCTGGCTTCCCTCTCCACCTTCCAGCAGATGTGGATCAGCAAACAGGAGTACGACGAGGCTGGCCCCTCCATTGTCCATAGAAAGTGCTTCTAAACAAAACAACACCCTTCCATACACTCCTGTCTGCATTTGTACTGTGCTGTGTACTGTATATACATGTTCTGTTGTAATAAAAATAGATGCTTGTTACAGCAACTATGGTACGTAATTTCTTCTAATAAAAACGTAAAATATCTTGAGCTACAAAGTACAAAAACATATAAAGTACTACAAAATGATTGTATAGAATTCGCTGAAAGTAATAGCTATGTTATTTATTAACCACAGTATAATTTGTATTTACTACTTGCAATTTGACTGCGCAGTTGTTTAGAAAACATTTTTTCTAATTCATTAAAAAAAAAACTTTCCTTTAAAAAATATAAGCCGCGTAGGTGTAAGTGTTTCGTATAACCGTACGGCACCCAACACAAGACCCCGCCATCCTTCACAAGCGTCAGCGGTCGCCCTGATAGGTTTTATGCCGAACAGGCGAAATGAAGGACAGCTATCGCTACAGTTGTTGGGTCCTAATTTTTGAAGTTTTTGTATCCAATCAGAGAAGGGATGCGGGGAACGCCACCGTTTGAATCATTAGGGAAGAATAGAGAGTGAGAAGGGAAGGAGTCAAAGGTACCGAGGCAGTCCGTGAAGAAGGAATCGTTAAATTGCTGTACTGTTGGATAATCAAATCTATGAAAGACTGAAACTTCTGAAGATGTAGCAGGATTATGTTGAGAGCATAAGTAGATCTGGGATGTGAGTTAGGGTCTGTGTATGTGCGGGAAAGGAGCTGGTAAACGTTAGTTATGATGTTGGCTGATCAAGCGAAACGAGATACTTAAAAAAGAAAGCGTGTGATTAAACGGGAGGAGAAGGAAAAGGAGCTTTACATTCAGTGCTGTACAGTCGTCGCTTGGATCTCGTTGGATTTGCTTGGAAAATGAAGATATCGGATAAGAACGTCGTGCGCTTGGCTGTCGTGCAGCACATCCGAGCTGAGTACGGAATAAAGATTAAAAACTGGAACAAGAGTAAGACGTGCAACAAGTTTCCAGGCGGTCCTTCGGTAAGTTGCGTTCAAGGTTTGACTGATTGCTTAACCCTGACGTTGTTAGCAGGTTGCTTGTATTACTATTAACATACTGCCAGCAATCATCCTGTGCCACTGCTGATAATACGAACCTTACTCGGGAGCAAACGCAAATGCTCTCTTTTTCTCTTTAAAGTTATTGTATGTTTGCTAGACAAGTTTACTTTGCCCTCCCTCCAACCCACCCATATTTACTCGCTATTGCCGTAGACTTTTTTGATTTCCATCGACAGTGGTATAATTTTTTTGAATCCCCCAAAGAGGAATAGTGTTATATAGAACGCAACAAAAACACTGTACCTCTTGCTTCATTCTTGAGTCTCATTTTATGGATAATAGGCACACTTTTTTTAAAGTATGTGGGGACGTGTAGACTCTCTGGCGACAGTACAGTGATGTAAACACACTTGGGTCGCTTTGCCAAGCCCCCTTCTAGTTAATTATCTATAATTGTGTCCTGTGGAGCAGAGTGTGTATTCGGGTAAGAACTCCATGCTTAATATGTCTTACATCTATTTATTTTATGAACTGCGGACTAAAAACGTTACTTCCTTCGCGTTTTGGTGCTTTCGGCAAAACACAGAGTTCGGAGACGGTTTGTTTTCCAAAACCAATTGTGCCGATCCTGATCTGCCTCCCGCAGACCGACGGGGGCTTCAGCTGTTCGGGTAGGGGGTGTGATCAGCACAGCTGCCCCAAGAGCTGTGAACCTGCCAGGGAACAAACTGGGATTATGGCTCAGTTTTTTTTTGCTATGTAAATAAAAGCTAATACATTGCATATGCCACGTATTACTTATACATTTTAAGTCATCTTGACGGTATTATGTCTTCGTCTTGTGGTTGTCTTTACTGCACTGTGCCCTTCTGCTGGTTTAGTGGATTTAGTGGTTATTTTCCACTTGGAACAATGGAGTCTCAGAGGAGACCGTATCAGAGGCTCTAGGGCAAGGTGTGTGGATAATTGGATTTGTGTGACCATGTTTCCTTCCTGTGGGACAGATTGTTCCCTTACAGTCTCATACTTGAAAAATGCCTCCCCTCCAACAGACACCTGGGTTTAGACTGTACCATTTCATGACCTTTTGAAAAGAGAATTGTATGGATGTGAATAGACCTTCTGTTTTCACAGGCCAGAGTCTTTGGAGTGCCTCTTGACAACTTGGTGCAATGTGCTGTGCCCGAATATGGTACTATACCCTGGTAAGCTTATTTCCCCAATCCCCTACCACAGTATCACTGCATGTGAGTTGCATGCCACTGAAGGCTGTTTGATAAATAAACACATATATTTAGGCACATTCTGTTCTTAGTCTGCCTTTTTTGATTCCAGTTTCTTGGTGGATGCCTGCACAAATCTTATGGAACATGTACACACAGAGGGTCTGTTTAGGAAGTCTGGTTCTGTTACTCGTCTGAAAGCCCTGAAGGTGAGTGACAGCCTGATGTCAGTGAGCAGCCCAGGTGCAGAGAGTTGCACGTGACATGACTGGTCCCGTCTTGTCCCCGTAGGTGAAATTGGATCAGGGGGAGGGCTGCATCCCCACAGCCCTGCCTTGTGACGTGGCTGGCCTTTTGAAACAGTTCTTTCGTGAGCTGCCAGACCCCATCCTGCCTACAGAGCTGCAGGAAGCCCTGCTGAAGGCTCAGCAGCTACCCACAGCTGAGGAGAGGACCTCTGCTCTCCAACTGCTGTCCTGTGTCCTGCCTGACAGAAATGCTCACACGCTGCGCTATTTCTTCACTTTCCTCAGGGATGTCTCACAGAGGTGTGTTTACTTGAAATGGCTAATAAATGTACATCGATGAGCCAAAACATTATAAACACCACTACATGTCATGAATAATGCTGATTATCTTGTAAAAATGGTGCATACCAAGATCTGGGATATATTAAATACTTGTAATCAACATGTTGAATGAGGAAGAAATGGGCAGGGGTAAAGAGCCAAATGACTTTGATAAGGGCCAGATGACGGAGTTAGAGGATTTCTGAAACTGCAAAGCTTGTGGGTGCTCATGGTCCATCTTGGTGAGCACCTACTGAAAGTGTTCCAAGGAGGGAGAAATGATCTGCTGACAGGATTGTTGGGTGGCCAAGACTTATCGACACAAGATGTGAACAAACAGTGTATATACTTGTATATAAATTTGATCTAGACGATCAGCCCGTGGTCATTTCTCTTTCCCTGCTCTTGCCTGTCCCTCACAGATGTGGTGAGAATAAGATGGACAGTGGGAACCTGTCAGTGATTTTCACACCTAACCTTCTGCACTGTGAGGGTGTGGAGAAGATGAGCTCTGGTATGGAGAGAAGGCTCAAGCTGCAGGCTGCTGTGACGCGCTTCTTCATCGAAAACCCCCAGGACTTCGGTACAAAGCACGAGACCACTTGTTTGTGTGTGTGTGTGTGTGTGTGTGTGTGTGTGTTTGTGTGTGTGTGTGTGTGTGCGCGCGCGCACACATGTTTGTGTTTTGCACACTACCCTGGAGCTGATGGTAGTCTCCTTTGCAGGAGTTGTCCCTCCATTCATTCTGGAGAGGATCCCAGCCATGGTAGGTTATGCAGCAGGCCTGGTCTCACCTATCCCAAACCAAGTTGAGGACTGGGAAACAGACTCGGGGGTGAAGAAGAGACAGAGGAGGAGTTTAGGAGGTAAGGACTCTCGGGAATAATGGTGCAGTCTCCTATTCTTTACTTATGTAACACACCTTGCAGATGCAACTCGGATCAGGTCTCCTGCTGTTTTTGCGCCACTGTAGAGCCTTTATCCATCTGCTGGCTGTGCATTGACATGCATCCACTGGCCACCTGCCAAGTATGAGATGATTGTCTTGCATTCCAGATGTGGTTAGTGGAGCTCTACATAAGTTAAAAGCTAATAGATCACCTGTGAATTCGCCCCTGACCAGTGAAGATGGTAGGTCTTTGGCTTTGGGATGTGCACAGCGACGCTCCATTGAGTGTTTACAGTTCAAACTACCTTGCTGAAATCGGCTTGTCAGTCGCCAGATTATGGAGAATTGCTTTAACCCGATGCCAATAAATTCTGATTTGTGTAAACCGGTGTTTCTAACTCAATCCTCGTGGACCCACAGATGGTCCATGTTTTTGCTGGGCACTGGGAGGGATCAAAAACATGGACCGTCTGTGGGTCCACGAGGACTGAGTTAGAAACACTGGTTTACACAAATCAAAATTTATCAGCATCGGGTTAAACCAATTATTTGAAGAATAATTCAACTTGCCTTTCAAATTTTAGTTAATGCCAGTGTTTCCCAATCCAGTTCACATTTTTGCAGGGCGCTGGGAGGGAGCAAAAACGTGGACCATCTGTGGGTCCCCGTTTGAATTATTCTTCGGAGGCTTTGCATACTGATGCATTTCTGCGCTTGTGCACACTTCCTGCTGATTTTCCTCTGCCTCTTCCTCCATCTTGGCAGGTCACAAATGGCCACTGCCATTTTGACGTTAGACGCATTCCTCGCTATGCAAATGCTCTTTCTAAGCTCTGATGTTGCCAGTATTCAGAGGTGAGAGCGAAATGGTTGGAGAGACTAACACTAGCCTTTTCTGTCCTCCCCAAGTCTTCTCAGTGACACCTGTGATTATGACTCCAAAAACAAAGAGGAAGATGCCCCTTGAGGTGGGTCACAGCTGCGGCTTCTCAAACAAGAAGAGGAAGTCCATCAAGAAGAACCTGGGGCTGGAGCTGCTCCCCAACAGCCTGTTCAGCAGCAGCTCCACCCCCGGCTCAGGTACTGAAGCCTCTCTTGCATACCAGTCACCCACTGGTTAATCAACTGCTATTTTGTGTAATGGGTGATTTAGGGATTGCATGTAAGCCCCCTCACTCCCAGCCTCCACCTATTTTGCTCCTCAGGTAGGGGGCTTGACTGCAGCCCCTCTGTGTCCCTGGATTCCTCCCAGAGTGCCTCAGTCGGAAAGACCAGAGGGCCATCTGCCATGTCTACAAGGAGGAAGAGCAAACTGATGAGCAAGCATGTGAGCAGGTGGGTGTGTCCTTTTGTTCAGGCTGTCTGTTAGTCAGTGGACTTCTGTGCTAATCACTGTGGTCCACAGAGTAAGCAGTCTGCCAGTATAATAATTACTATAATAGCATTGCTTTTGAATATACCATATACTGCACTTTTGATGTCTAGAAGGTATGACTTTATAAAAAATTGTTCCCCCCAAGCCTGCCATAAACCAGGCCTGTATCTTTTACTGCTTTACTTGCTGCTGTTAGCTCTGCCACATCTTGCTGGTTGGCCAAGCTGTTGCAACATTACAAGTTGCATTTGCTGCGGCCTTCAAGCCTGAACTTGATGACATGACAGCTTTATTGACTTGCCCTCCAGAGTGGAGTCAGGAAAGACTGGTTGCTTCTCGCCCAGAGGAGTCAAGAAGGAGTCTGTGCGCAGATCGCTGCGTTTGCGTTTCTCCCTGGGGAGGAGTAGGGGAGACCCTGTAAGTCCAGACTCTAAAACGCCGTGAATGACTGACTATCTGCTCCAACATGCTCATGCTGCTGCTGGTACTGTCGATCATGAAATCAGTCTTCTGGCCTGGCTGTTAATCTGCTTTGGTGCATGCCTGTGATGGGCATAGTACAGTTTTGGACAAGATGGTCGCCCAGCCTTGCACTTGTTTCCAACTTTTTTATGTTTCTTGTCAGTCTTCAGCTTCTGTCTTAATGATATAAATGCATTATTTACCGTAGATTATTAATTTCATTATTTTCTGAGGGGTGGTTGGGGTGAGTGGACACTTGATGCACATTTAGTGTCCAAATTGTTTTAATAGTTTAAGTCTTAACTATGAAATGGTACTTTTTTTTAGTCTTAATGACAAAATCATTCTTTGCTAATTAGGTATTGATTTTAAAGTAACCATTCAACTTTGCACTTTGTGTAATCGATTCCTATCTTGTACATCATTGTGATGGTTAAAGATGGAAAAAAGTAGGTGCAAATATGCAATGTATGCAAAGATATATGTAATGTTCATACTCCTTTGTAACTGATGGGGAGGCATGTATGTTATTAACATGAAAAGAATCTGTTAACATAGACTAAGTCTTGGCACTTTAATACAATGTGAAACCTGTTGGGTGGTTTCTTAATATCCTGTAACTTTTTTTCTGTGAAATGACTCCTTTTTAAAACACATTATACTCAAATGTATATTAAATAAATAAAATAATAATGACCAATATCTTTTGACCAGCAGTAGTTTTTTTTCCCTCTAGTATTTTTCTATTCGGAAACTTCTGTAAGCCAAAGAGGACAGAGAAGCACTTGTATCTTCAATCCTAGTAAAAAAGAGACACCTTTATTTCAACAGAGTGTCATTTCACATTCTCTCCTGGGGCCAAAGGCATCTGAGACCGTTGGCTGGCGACTTGCCACTCAAGAAACCACCACCAGCTTTCAGATCGCCAAAGATACGCTTTTTAGTCCTGCTGTTTTACACGCCAGGAGGCCCTCAAAACGTAAGTGAATCTCCACAAGATTCTCGTTGTATGTTCCTGTTCCCTGCCTCCCCTAGTTGTACATACAGTTCATGCTGTAAGGAGGGTATGTTTCCTATCAGCTATTCTGTTTTGCAGGTTCCAAGCAAATAAGCAAGTCTGAAGACAACCTGCTGAGCCCACAGTGCGCTGTGGCAGGCCAGCGGACATCTTGGGACATGGGCAGCCCTGCTGTGTCCCGGGCCTTTAGCAGTGACTCTTTTTCAGACACCCCTGTGGGAACATGCCATAAGAATGGCTGCTGTTCTGAGCCCATCCTAGTTAATGCCAAACTCCCGGCCGTTGGGACCTTGTCCGAGGATGTTCATTCCTCCTTTGTGGGGGGCGACACCATGACAGGGCCCACGATGCTTCAGATCAAGAAGGCATTTGCAGAGTCTGGCAGCAACCTGCTTTCGCTTATAGAAGACGGTAGCACCCTCTCAGGGACGGAGTTGGTAATGCAAGCTGAGGAGACAAGTCCCACTTCTACAGATTCTCAGGAAAGCAAACAAAGCTGTTGTAGTCCGACACCAAAGAAAGCAGTTACTGATGAACAAAATGTCACACTTAGTGAGCTAGAAATTACTCCCCTGACTCCTTTACATATTGACTCCACCCTGTTTGAGCTTGGACCATCAGAGAGTCTTCTGGACAAGGAGGAATCTGTATTCCAGTCAGGGGAGAAAGGTGACATAGGTGGAAAGGTTGATCAGGAGAACAACAGTGGGTCAGTTGAGGTCCTTAATGGTAATAGCCCATCAGTATCCTACAAAATAGAACTGCAGGTGCCCAAGCTGAACAGCCAACTTCCTGACACGCTTTGTGCCCCCCCACCTATGCAGCTGGCCAACACTCAGGCATGCCATTTAAAGTCGGAAAACTCGCCGAGCCCTAAGGAAGCATGCTGCTTGCGGGTGGCCGACCACATCCAACGGTTCAATACCCTCACCTTGAATTCCCCCAAGACCAAAGCAGTCCGATCCCCCCTCAAGTTTCAGCGCACCCCTGTCCGCCAGTCTGTTCGGCGGATCAACTCTTTGCTTGGAGGCACAAAACATGTCCACGTCCCCGAGAATCCTGTTGTGAAGTCCACCAGCCTGGAGAGCGGCCTGTCTGTAACAAAGCGGTGGGCCAGTGACGCGCACGTAAACAAGCAAGCCAAACTGCGCCAGAAAGTTGCTGTAAGGAGGCCGTCTACCATTAGGTGGCAAGGTGGCGGCAGCGCCCTCGACGATGTGACTAACAGGGTACAGCAGAAGGCCAAAAGTGAGCCCTGCCAGCCGCTGAAGAGTAACACCGTTTCTCATTCTGTGAACCTGCCGAAGATCATTTTACATGAGGCGTATGAAAACAAATGTTGCTACCGAGGCTCACCCAGAAACCCCCTCAGTGAGGGCAGGCTTCTCTCTGCCATGAAGCCCATTGATCTCTGACCACATTGTTCTCAGTGCTTTACTTATCGCTATATGTGCAATGTAGGCTGCTTGTTAAAACTGAAAAGAAAACATTTTCTCCTTTGTTTACAAAACTTAATTTATGTGACTGGATGATAATTGACAGGATAATGATTTATTGCTGCATTATACCCTGATTTCTGCCTGAATTTCTGGTGTGAGCATCTACTGTAACTTCTGATTGGCAGATGGTGATTCATTTTGAGTGTAAGACATGGGTGGGTGTGTGTCAGGTTGGCGCCTTAGCATTCTGAGTCTTATTTATATCTCCTTTTTTTTAGACTTTTAATAGTTTTACTGGGTCATAAGATTAGCATTTATCCTTTGTTTTAAGAATTAGAATTTCACTTATTTTGGCCCTTTACTGTGATTTTATTTTTTTTTTTTAAAGCTGGTTCTTAGGATAAGTTAACAGGTCCTATTTCAAAAATATCAAGGAGGATTTATAGTGAAAATCTGCATACAAAATGAGACTTATGCAAAAAATTTAAATGTAACATCCAATAAATACTACAAAATGACTGATTTGATCTTTCACTGAGTGTAACTGGACACAGGGCCATGCTATTCTTTACACACACTGCTGATTTACGGAAGCAAAACACGGGTTTTTATTTTGCCTCAACGGATAGGAGTTTACATCACACACGCAGAAGAATAATGTCTCTACAAGTTGTATTATGATCTATAATTTGACAAGAGCGGTCATGATTAATAGATTGTTTAGCTCGATGCTGGAATCAGGCCGCCGTAGGCTGCTAAGGCCGTATAGAGTGGCTGGGCTGCCGTGGTAACTGCATACATTATTAAGAGCGCAGCCAGGAGGCGATCGCGGTGGAACAGACTGTCCGTGCTGCCTGCCCGCTTCTCTCTGAAATGGTAAGCAGACGTTATCGCCCATCCTTTACAAATATTTTTTCTCGTCGTAAACACGAGCGTCGGAACAAAACGATCGCGTTTTCTAGGAATTCTGGAAACGAATCCCGTTTTTCTCCGAAATGTAGCCGTTACAATATAAATGTGCATAGGATGGCATAATCAACATTATATGGAAGAAATAGTGACGCACCTTACAAAGACAATTCTGTTTTTCCAGCTTTACGTTTTAACCTCGATTATTATACTTAACCATTGCAATTTGACGTAAACGTAATAAAAACAAGTGATATCACTCCGAAAATTAATAAGCAATGCATAAACACCTTATTCGTACCTTATACAAGTAACTGTTTTCTATGTAATTAAAATTCACCGTATGTGCATTGTGGAGTCGCGTACACCGACTATCAATAACATAGTAGCTACGTAATTACTGTGGAGCGGCGTTCAGGAATACCTAATTTATCATTTTAAAAAGCGAATATTGTCCTAAACATGTGATGGCTTAATACTGAGTCAACGAAACGAGCTTCATATAAGAAATATAAATTTCAGTGCCCGTCAAACTATTGGTAAAATACGAATTCCAGCGCTAAAAGCTATAAATAAATGGGTAATAAATTGTTTTATCGTAAAACTGCTTTATGAACGAAGCTAATTAATGATTCACAGGCCAGAGCAGCGATGGGTTCCTCTGCCAGGCCAGTACACACAGCTGTACTGGGCGCGCTGCTGTGCTGCGCTGCGCTCACTTCCGGCCGCAGCACCCGCGCCGTGGACCAGGTGTCGGAGGCTGATCTCCAGCGTCTGCTGCACGGCATTATCGAGGAGCTGGGCATCGCACGTCCCAGGGTGGAATATCCTGCTCACCAGGCCACTAACATCGTTGGACCACAAAGCATCCAAGGTGGTCACCATTTGCTTTGTGTACTATAAAAAAAAATAGAAATTGGGTATTTATAAAGATCCAAATAATCTTCTAAACCTGCAAACTCCATACACACAATGGTTGTGGGATTTGAATGTGACTGTGTGAGGTTACACTGATAGCCACTGTGCCACCTCACAGTGACATAGAAAGAGTGTAGATCACATAGAGTACAGGGAAAGTCATGTTACAGAGCCTTATAAAAGAAATAAAGGTTTGTGGAAAATAATAACAAACATTTTAACTATGATCTGGAATGGAATGGCTACAGCAATTGGATAATAGGCAATGCCACACACTGGCTTCCCAGATCATAATTACGTAAAGGATTAGTTATGCAACAGTCAGACCCTTTTAATGTTGACCTTTCCTTGGAGAGCCTGCTGTTTTAAATGGCCTTTTCATAAGAAAATACAGCAATATAAAACAAACTAATATACAGAGAATTCTTCCAGATTGTCTTACATTGTTGCATTCTGGCCGCTATAATCCTTGTATGGATTTTCCTTAGTGGTGGGAGGGGTGCAAACTAAGGTAACTTTTTGAACCCAATACCCCCTCTTCACTGACTAGATCCCTGTGTTGGTGCTTGGCTCAAAGCAACTTGGGACAGCCTGGCAAGGTGACAAAACTCCCATTTGCTTCTGCTGCATGGTTTCAGTGACAAGGCTGAACAACATTTCCGAAATAAGCAGTAACCAAATAGGCCAATTTGGGAAAAGTCCCATTTTTAATGTCTGGCAGCCAGGGGTAGTCTCCATTTTGGAAACGAGTAGTCCTCCATCAGAGCCGTGGTATTGGGGGCAGCAGGGGTCACCAGTGTCTGTGACTGCAGTGAGGTCACATGACTCGCATTGGTGATGGCAGGATGAGGTCATTCACAGTGGACTGGCTGTGCTGCCTTATGGTGTGGAGCACTGTCTAGATCTGTTGTCTGAGAACTGACACTGCAAGAGCTCTTGTGGAGCATTGTGGCTAAAGACAGAGTTAGTATATAGCATATTATAGTATATATTGCATAAGGCTCAATATAATAGATTGTAATCCTGAACAATGACACTTCAACAAGCATTTCTATAGCTAATCCCTTACACAGTGAGCAAAGATACCACAATCATTTTATTTGACAAATGAATTGCACTCCTCTATTGTGTTGGCTTCAGGGAAGAATAATTAAGTGCACAGTTAGCTGAGTAATTAAGTCTTTGCAATGAACAACCTTCAGTTAATGAACGTGGCCTCAGAATTACTGCAGTAACTATGATATTCCACAAGAGAGCGCCAGAGGAAAATGAAGTCACTACCTAAAATCTGAGCTGTATCAATGGTATTCTTTTTGGTACAGCACAGGTAACTGGTCCTAATCCTTTAATGGTTTTTAAGGCTTGAGAAGCCATAGACTTTTGTTAAATTGAATAGCTGTTTATGTACTAACACATCATTGGAAACAAATTACAAATTCTTAATGAGTTTTATGGTAAGTATATACTGTGGAAGAATATATATATGTATTTATTCATAATAAAGTATAAACCTACTACCAAATTTTCTTAATATTTTCCAGACTGAATATGAACATGAGTGATTCAGTTATTGTAGACATTTACCATGGTTATACATTGGACTTTAAATGGCCTGATATTCTCTGTTTATCTTTTGTATTTGTTTCAGTTCATTGAGTTCGCAAACCACTTGCAACTGGGTCCTCTGGCACATTATCTCAGGACAGACAATACACTTTGAATGGACAGTTAGATCAAAAAGCTTTCAAAATTATCTTGATTTCTTTTATAACGTTGCCATTGGTAACTTATGTTCAATTTCAGCATATTATGAAAATGTCTGAATTTTGAAATACTTTTCCATAAAATGAAAAAACACAATCCCTATAAATCCTAGTAATGCCATTCTCCATTAGGTGGTGCTCATGAGGGGCTCCAGCACTTGGGACCTTATGGAAACATTCCCAACATAGTCGCAGAGCTGACAGGGGACAATGTCCCTAAGGACTTCAGTGAGGATGAGGGCTACCCGGACCCTCCAAATCCTTGTCCTTTGGGTAAGACAGGTAGGTTTGTATGTCTTAGTGTGATAACATGGTGTTGAAATTCACATTCTACACATAGGAAGTTTCATCCTGCTTTTAACTTGTGTATGCTAAAAAAAAAGATG
Source organism: Mormyrus iriodes (assembly GCA_011763525.2). Classification (NCBI taxonomy): domain Eukaryota; kingdom Metazoa; phylum Chordata; class Actinopteri; order Osteoglossiformes; family Mormyridae; genus Mormyrus; species Mormyrus iriodes. The sequence goes on from JAAGVU020000025.1 coordinate 107,676, forward strand.
AATCTCTCTATTTATCATGCCCTTAACATGGGTGGGTCAGCTGTGGTTTATATGGCGCAGGTTATCATTTCCAGGTGATGTAGTTACTTAATTAAGTGCTAAATAATTAAGTACCTGTCTGTTATGTCCTTCAGTAAAAACTACAAAACATTGATTCTTTCATTCATCTACCTGTTTTTGTTCCTACCACTCCATTATTTGAGTGATACTTTCTGAAATATTTAGTTCTCCTCTTAATGCCTGTGTGAGAGGATGCTCTCCAATGGCCATTAAATTGCATCATAAAAATGTCATTGCATTGCATACCTTCCCATAGAGACTGGACGCAGGCGAGCTGTGTGACTGTCGCTGTTATTAACTGGCAGAGAGCTCTTTCCCTCATTTTGGACAGGCCCTGGGGGGCCTGAATAGGGCACGGGGCTCCTTTCTGAAAGTCAGAAGTTTGTGAGTAGCCTTTTGTGAAGCTCTGTGGGCACGCCAACAGGTTAATAAGGCAGCACACTCAGCAGTGTGTTTACCTTCAGCACAAAGGCCCCCTCTGAATTCAGCCATGATTTTAAACTGAAGAAATACACTCCATTTAAACACTAACAGATTACTTTAAATATGAGTTATGAAGGGCAGGTGGTGGGGGGCTTGATGCGACAAGTCCCTAGATGAATCTGCTTCCTCTCCTGTGTTGCCTGGAAGAGAGATGGTGTGTGTGGGAGAAAGTTAACGTGTAGTCAGTTTTGCAGAAGCCCCATGGTCCCTCTGTCCCGCCCTTCATTTATGTTTACAATTATGTATTTGTAAGAAGTAACGTTAGCTTTTGCTTTTCCCAGAGCACCTCTCTCTCGTGTTTCCCAGCCAGTGAATTTGTGTGCCTGTGAGGTGGGCTCTGTAACCCCCCCCCCCCCCATTAATTTTTCCTACACGTCAATAAGTCATTTTGGGTCAAGGAAGGTGTTTGGCATGCAGCTGAAGTCCTGCCACCTTTTGCCCAGCCCGAACAAATCGGAGGAATGCACCCCATCGTGATTTCCTCATTTGCAGTCCACTCAAAGCTCAGTCCTATATCACCTGCCAGCCTCATCCCCCTCCCTGAGATGTGTAAAGGAGAAGCTTTTGGTAGCATTTCTCTTTCTCCGTTCTCCTGCTGTTTATGGCTTGGCTACAGTAATGTGTAACAAAGGTTTCACCTGAGTTGTTCCAGTAAAGAATGCAGCTGTGAGCATAATACTGTTGATTGTTTTAGATAATAAGAAATTATGCGACAAAATAATTCTAAAATATTATTCTAAAAGAATTAAGATATTAATTAAATGATGGGTTTACTTGCTTCTGCAAAAGATGACTATAATGAACATTGTTCCATTGAGTTTGGACCCTCTACTAAATTAACATGCAAAGCAGTGAATTCTGCTTGCCATCATTGCAAAAGGAAAATGTGGATGTAGACATCATGGAGTTTTGGCTTGTGCCATGTTGTACAGTCTGTGATATGACCAGTTGTCCTCAGAGTCAGACGGCTGTCTGGAGAACTTTCCCAACACGGCCAAGTTTAACAGGGAGTTCCAGCAGCGCCAACACCTGTTCGACTCAGCGCACCCCTACCCGCAGCTGGCCAAATGGGTGAGTTGCTCACCTGTATCAGAAAGACAGTATTCTTCTCACAGGAGGAGATGGGTATTAATGATAGTCAGCCTCATTAATGCAGCTAAGATGCAGTAGCTTGCTCTGTCCACTAGGGGCTGTGCTTCAAATGTTGAATCGCTTTTTCACCCTTTTCTACGATCACAATCCAGATGTATCCTCACACATACCATGCCGTTTTCTGAACTCACCTGCAGTTTTTTAGGCACCTTATGTTTCTTGATCTGGTGGGATTTTCTGTTCATCTTTGGTGAAAAACTGGCAACAGCTGTTTTTAACCGAAAGAAACTAATTTTATCAAGGCAGGCTGTAATAAAAGCACGCAAAACAATCTGCTGAATTACCATGTAAAGCAATTTCCTGCATTGAATATGAGAGAGGGGCAGCTTGCAGATGTTGGTAAATACGATTATCAGATATGCGTTTTATTTTCCCAAGAGGCCAAGTGACATATCAGATTGTCTAATATTCATCAACATGAAGCACATGGGCGGGTTAAATACATGTCTTTTGAAATAGCACTTATTGTTCATCTCTTTCAGAACAAGGAGCTCTTCTTTGAAAAATTCAAGGGTGGACCAAAGAGAAGAAAGAGGGTACTTTTACCATTGTTGTCTCTCCTTCCTAGAGGAAACACCAGCCTCCTCCTAGTACTAACAGGCTGGAGGTGCTAGTCGTGCTCCCCAAAGCAGTCCGCTTTTATGTGGACGCGTGTGCTGACATTTAAAACCAGCAGCCGTAAACTCATCCCGTGTCCCAGCCATGTGCTGCCCTCTGTATGCAGAAAGGGATTTTATGGATAAATATACACAGGTACTGTATGGAGACACAGTTTTAAAAGTTGTGGGATTATAAGTACAAATCAAACATCAAATCTTATGTTTAGAAAAGGCAAACTCAGAAAGTGGTCATTTTGGTTTAGGTATCCCCCCACCCCCAAAAAAGATCATCAGAACTGATGAGGTTATTGTTCCTGTTGTTTTGCATTTGTTTCAGAATGTCAATCCCTACTTGATGGGACAGAGGCTGGACAATGTGGTGGCCAAAAAATCTGTGCCCCATTTCCCTGAGGAGGAGGTGGAACCAACTGTCACCAGCTCAAACAAAATGTGAACCAGGAAACTCAGCTGAACTGCCAGACGTCACGCTATCCTCGTAATGGTTAAACGGATGGTTAAAAGGAATTATATGATAGCTCAATTCAATCTGACTGCGAACAGTGTGTTAGCCAAAAGCATCAGTATAATTACAACTTAATTGTGATTTAGATTTGCACTCATTTTAGTGTACTATAAATACGTACATTTTAATTCATAATTATTATTATTATCATTATTATCATCATCATATCAGACGTGCAGGGGGTGACAGGCTGCTTAGAATGTAATATTTATGGTTCCTGGGTCTTTTTTCCTTTGCTATATGATTCACTTGACCCCATTACTAATAAGAAATTGCTGTGATATCAAGCTTTTTTCTCCAAATGGTAATGCCATTTTAGACAGTGTTTTAGGCTGAAAAATAGCTTTGATTCGTACTTTGTAACGCTTACTATCCACTTAATCGCACTTCAGGTATCTCAACATATGTATTTGTGTACTTTGTGGCTTATGGTGAATACAGTGGAAAAAAATACATGTCATATTGTGCATTGCGGAGTCTTCCGTTTGTGCATTCTGCAGTATGAGGAGAAAGTCGACGCTACCTTGTCAATGGCAGAACCTAGGCAGTTTTTGCAGTAACGTTAGAGGCGACTATCTCAATCTAGGGAATACACCACGCACCATATGTTTAACACATGGGAACAGTTCTAATACTGCTGGGTCTTGAGGGGCGAGGTAGGAGGGAAAATGGCAAAGACGGGGTTCATTGAAAACATGATCCGATTACCAATAGCATACCTGTTTCCCTGTTCCTCTTAGCCAACCAGTTTATAAATTAATAAAGGAGAACAAAGAGAAAGAGAATTATTGCGAGCATGAAATTTGTTTTATGGTTAATATTAAATAAAATAAAGACGAAGCCCAAAAAAAACCGTGAAACAACAGTACACAGCACGGCCGAATACATTGCGTTATGATCATGTATATTCTCATTATATTAGGCCTACTTTACAGCCCATCCTAGAAATGTCGACATTGTACATATAAAATTATTTATATGGCCGAAATAATTTACATTAAAACAAATGCCATGAAAATTAATATGTTCTTATAGCATCCCGTAAAATAATATTAACTGCTATAGCAACTTGCTTGTTTTCAGCTAAATGGATTAAAGTAAATATATCATACTATTTGAATGCTGCATAATTTGACGTAGTGTCATGTTTCTGTATTATTATTACAAGACCATAAAATTGTGAGGCACAGTATTTCAGCGTCAGTTCAAATAGGGACCATGCCGCTTCTAAAACGTATATTAAACAATGGACCAAATTAAGCATCACACAATTTCAACTTAAAGATACATGTCAAAAAGTGGACCACAGCACTTGAAATATAATTTTGGGAATATATTCGATGTGAACCTGCACTTGCGGTTCTGAGATATGTAAATGGTTATTGTCATGTTTCTTTTGACGAGATAGATCAGGTATATGTTTCACCGGGGATCTTGATACGTATTTTTCAAGTTTAGTATCAACTCTTTAGGTTACTCTGTTCAGTTGCATGAATTAAATTATAGCTAAAATCTGCAACTGGTTACTTATGCAACGTCACACTCCCATTCAGAGTACATGGCCCGTATTAATGCAGGTTTCAAACATTATTATTACTATTATAAATTAATTGTCTAGAGCACTGAGCAAACGGATAAATAAGAAAGCGGTTTATTACTGTGCATGATATCTTATTATCCCAGCCCGTCTGCCATTAAATACAAATAAACACATCATACACATTAAATAAAATAGTGATTAACGTATTAATGACATCAATTCATTCCTCCGTCCGTTTGGTCATCAACATCCATCAGTCCGTCTTCCACACCAAGAAGTATACCTGTACATTCTGGGCCCCCTGACAAAATGTCACCTTACCCCCCCCCCCCCCCTCCATTTTCCAGTGATCCCTCGCTATATCGCGCTTCGACATTCGCGGCTTCACTGTATCGCGGATTTTATTTACGAGCATATATAAATATATATCGCGGATTTTTCGCTGGTTTGCGGATTTCTGCGTACAATGGATCTTTTTATTTCTGGTACATGCTTCCTCAGTTCATTTGCCCTGTTGATTTCATACACGTGACGCCGAAACGTATCCTGGGGTGATATACGATAAGTATATTTGTGCGTAGTATATAAACAGTGTGTTAACATACATCATTTCAACAAATCTTACCTAATATCTAAGAGAATATAAAGGGTTTATAAGGCTTAAGATATACAAAAATAACCATATAAACATATGGTTTTTACTTCGCGGATTTTCACCTTTCACGGAGGGTTCTGAAACGCAACCCCCGCGATAGACGAGGGATCACTGTATAACTTTTCGTGTTCAGGGGCCCCTGTCAAAGTACTGGGCCCCCTGGGTATTCCGCCAGGGTATTTATGTTCCTCCGACGCCCCTGTCCATACCACTGTCTGTCGCAGGGTTGCAATGATGGAAGGACACGAAAAAAGGCAGGGGAACACACTGAATGGGATGCCCGTCCCTCGCATGCGGGACACACGCTCGCAGATAATCACTGGCTATTTACAGACTTCGATTCAGCTACTCGTGTTATTTAGGCTGTGAGAGGAAACCAGAGTAGCCGGAGGAAACTCATGCGGACAGTAGTGAACGTATACCAACAATTATCATCAAAATAAAAAATATATATTTAAACAAATTTTAAAACAATAAAACTTTTACCAAATTTTCAATTAAGAATTCCGCTCCTCAAAATTTATTTATACCCGTAAAAAATGTGTATGTTTATTAAACAAAATTGTAAATATGTAAAATGACGAGCTATTGACAAGATAAAAGTAATATTAGTGTTGTTGCCACTGTGCAAATAGAATGTGGACATGTTTCTTAATTTTATTCGTTGAAGGGAACGAAACCAGAGCAAAGCTTTTATGGACATAAAAGACTGGGAGCCAGTCGAGTTAAACCAGTGTCAAATCAGGTTCAATCTAAAATTAGCAGTATAATTAAAACAAACATAATAAATGCAAATATTTTTTAATGAAAAGACTTTCAAAAGACTCGTACTTTGGTAAAGTAAGGTTAGTTCAATGCGGTGTTACTGTATCACTTGGATTACAATTCCCCCCGAGCACCCATACCCCGCCCTCCTCTGATCCAATGGACTAAAAAAAAAGTAAAGTCCATGTACTCTTTCCCTCAAGTAAGGTCGGGGAAGTGTTGAGGGGCGGATAGTTTGATTTTTCTTCGCATCGTGCCTAGCCAATAATGTGAAGGGAGCTGTTGTGCACATCTCAGCTGGCAGACATTTTAAAAGGAGACAGTCCGGCGCTGTTGCAATTTGTACCAAAATCCCGTCTCCCATTCTATGGAATCGTTAGTAACTGCGATCTCTCAGCAGCGTGCGCCCCTGCTCCACTACGGTCAACGCGTTTAGCCCATTCCCGCCTGAGGATTCTTCCAATAAAGAACGACTTCCTACGTACATTCTATTTCTCTCTGATCAAATCATTGACAGGTGAGTAGCTTATATGTTTATCGTCATTAGGTGTATTGGGGAATTTACACATAAATTCCAAATAGGTGCGGGTAAAAACAAAGTCTATTAAAGAGTAAGCTGGTTCAGTTTATGAAGCAGGTGTCAATCACGTTTATTTGTATACACAGTAATAATAGTTATTCATGCTCTTAAAATCAAGGCAATGTCCAAAATCATGGGCTTAGTCAGTTGCTATCCTGTTAAACAAAGTTGTTGGTTTGCCACAAGTTGTTGGTTTTCCACAAAGTAACTGAAAACATACGAGCTCCTAGTGAATTTATTTTGGGCTGCTAGCTATGACAAAGAGCAATATTTCATCTAGACTATGTTACGTGCTGAATAAAGAATTAAGCTCATCGTTCATTGTGCACCGACTAGATAGCGTTATACGATTGCAAATGTATTTTATTTTCTGTACACGAAGATTAATTTCTTTAGTACATGTGAAATGTTTTCGGTTACAATGCTCCGTTACTGCATAGACGTGTCCTCCAGAAACACAGAAAAAAACAATTGTTTATATAGCGTGCGGTACCAATTAAGGACTCATTTACGGCTTAACAAAGGGACATTAGTCTGCATTCTGGAGGAAATTTTCTTGTTTGCAAAACATGAAACACTCACGTCCTATTTAAACAGAAACTTGTTCAAAACCTGTGAGTGAAAACAGGAGAGAACCGCATAAATGATAATCAAAGTGGCGTTCAAGCTGTCATTTTAATGTAACAGGGGTCTTCTTCGTTAAAGGCTGCATATCCATGACACTCCTACTTCCAAGTTAGTATTGTTTTGTAGAACATGATAAACGACAGTGTATAAGAAACGAAATACGTGACTAAATTTGGTGCGCAATGTAACGCATTCCTTGATGAAAAGTGTAAAAGTTTTCATATTAGATCATGTGTCACGTTCATTGTTATTTTCTTTCCCCCTAGGATGAACAGAACTGCGTGCGCGTTCTGTGCTTTGGTCTTCGTTATGGGGCTACTTTCTTGCCAGGCAGACGGCAAAGGAAATCGTGGATTGCAGGGCGCCATCCCTCATCCAGATAAAAACAACCCCAACGAGTCGGAGCATCAGCCGCAGCCACCGCAATCTGGTACCGGATCCCGGGGCAGAGGAAGGGGGTCGACCGTGCCTGCAGAGGAAGTTTTGGAATCAAGCCAAGAAGCCTTGCATGTCACCGAGCGTCGCTACCTGAAACGGGACTGGTGCAAGACACAGCCGCTCAAGCAGACTATCCACGAGGAAGGGTGCGTCAGTCGCACTATTATTAACAGGTTCTGCTATGGGCAATGCAATTCCTTTTACATACCCAGGCACGTTCACAGAGAGGAAGGCGCCTTCCAGTCTTGCTCCTTCTGTAAGCCTAAAAGGTTTACCACCATGACTTTCACTCTGAACTGTCCGGACCAACAACCCTCCACCAAGAAGAGACGCGTTCAGCGCGTAAAGCAGTGCCGCTGTATTTCGATTGACCTGGACTAGATCCGTGTCCTAATGGTATTCCTTCAATTTGTGTCCATTTTATCAACGAAAGGAAATGCTCACCTGTGGCGCATCACCGCACGGCAATTAAAGGGACTCGTTTTTCCCCCAGCAGAAGTCCGGGAAATCGTCACACCCACAAAGGAGAGAGGGAAATACCACGACGTACATATCATTTGGTGTGAAGTCAATGCATTATTAGCAAGGAAATCAAAACCTGATTTTTTGTCACATACGCAGTCTACGATCAAATCCACACAATACACGTTTCGTTCACAGCGCCATTCACTGACATTACCGACAGTTTCGTAAGCATATACAAAAGTTGTGGATTTTTCACGCTGCAAACCGCTGTTTGACCTATTGCCATATTCACCGTTGTATGCGCCGCCCGCTAAAAGATCGCAGAACTTGGCCTGCTCATTTTAAAACAGTAAACCTGAAATTCGAAGGAGGAGATCTAGTCGTATTCAGTATTTTTTTAAAAAAAAAAACATTTACGGACAGAAACAACCACCGACTGGACCACGAAAACGCGGGTATGCTTTATAGCCTAACCCTTTCCACCTGAATAGTCTATATTGCATTTTGTGGGAGTTTCAATATTGACTGAGCACCAAATAGTTTCCACTATGTGGAATGAGAAAGAGAAATAATAATATTTAATGTAATTATGACAAGTTTGTATCAATAATATGAATGTCACTTGAACTCTAGTGAATCTCTCTTGGTCTGCACTGTTGATGTCAGTTCATGTCATTTAGGGGAGAAAAAGCTGTTTGTCGAAATGCAATTTGTCCCACCCAGAACTATTAAACCATTGTACAATGTCAAATGTACATAATTGTATAATAACGATAATCTCTTTAGCTGCCTGACTTCAAACTTTAAAGTGGTCGTATATAGTACTGCAACGTAACACCTGTTATCCTAAATGTAATTTCATTTCATGTAATTACTGTTACATTGCAGCAGGATTACTGCTTTTCCGAGAGCAAATTAAATGATTTGGAAAACAACAGCCGTAGTGGAGCAGTAGTACTGAGGCGGTTACTAATTGCTTGCTTCAAGCCTGCACATTAAAACCCTGGGCTGTTTTTTTTTTTTGCACACAAGACACGACGAGGTTAAATGGGTCGTATATCATTTCTAAATTGCAACTTTATACTCCGATTTCATGCGGAGTATTTTATGCATCAAGTTAACCTGAAACACCAAATAAACACATCTCCTCTAGTGGTGGGCAACTTTCTTCCAGGTCGGAGCCAGCCTCTTGCTGGGCTATTATATGTTTCTTAGACACTTGGATACATTCCGTCGTAAACCGATATAATTTATTAGTGAAGACCAAAAGAAGAGAGATTAGATGTCAGGCACAACAACCTTTTTAATAACCTCTTGAAAATATGGTATCTACGTTAACTACCGGTCTCCTACTAGCCCTGGGAACCTGTCAAAGGACAAATGACAAGACACTATCCTTCGTAAGCATTTCAGAATTTAACCCTTTAGACGCACCGCACGAAAACAGACTTTCTAGGAAAATGATTAACTATTGAACTTGCAATCTATAGTTCGCAAATTTCTGAGGTCCACCACGTAATTTTAAAGAAGACTGTCTACCCACAGAAAGCACTGCAATCCCACAGTCTCCCCTCTTTACTTAAATGATGACAACCAGTTTATAAGGACATGCAACCATATAATTTAACAATTGTGGTCTTTTTGAACAACATGTACAAGCATACTTATGTGAACATTTTAAGGAGGGGAAACGGAATTTTTTAACGACTGGATAAAAAAATCTGGCAAGTTAATGCGAAAAATGCTAATGCTATGCTAAAATAACGTTTTGAAAAATCGGATTAAATTTATTCAAATAACCTATAACCAAACTGTAGAAGTAATTTAAGTTATATACAAACGAACTTAGAGACTGAAAAAGCGTACCATCATGGCCTAAATACGTGTGATCTGTCTTTCCCATGTTTTGTGATCAATCATTAAACGTACACCTAACTGGTATTTACTAAAAAGACAATAACTGTCTTTGGACTAATGTGACAAAGAAAAACATCTCAACAGTTCATCCGCCTTCGCAAACATGCAGCAGAGGTCTTTACTTGGTCAGATTTCCCCAGCCAGGTCAGATACGTTGAAACATGTTAATTTGATTTATTACCACTGTTTCCGTGTAAAGTAATATCGTATTTTTTCTTAAGTAGGTGGTGTTGGGCTGTATATTAAACGTTACTCTTATGACTGATACATGCTTACTTTGACTCTTCCAAATAGTCCATTACTAGTTATGTGAAAACTGTATGTAATGCGTTTTAACATATTTAGACGGACCCAAGAACACACGCACAGCACCACCATTTGAATCACATCATCTTAGATCAATCCGGGCTCATTGATGTGCTGTTGTATTTTTTTAGGCACTACAGTGCTTTTATAAAGCCCCTCATCAACCTGCCCAAGTCACAGACCTTACCCTCTTCCGTTTGTTTTCTTTAACCCGCATTTTTATGAATCTTAGATGCTATCGACAGATACAGCCAGCACACAGGGCGGTGCGTTTTTTACACGTATCAACACTGCCAATACAAGAGGGTTGGGCCAGTGCAGTTTCATTTATTCAGAGGAACAATATCATGTCAAAGCTGCCGTCTTCTTCAAGCCAGGCCAGCTTTTTAATGCGAAAACAGTATCTTTTCTTTAATTCAATTAAAAACGGAAAAGATAACTCATTCAGGTAAATTACACCTTCATCCCTTAGATATTTCGAGTCAGTGCGCCGAGACACCTGTCGCGAATTTACACATCAAATAAAGGTGCATTATAAATTCCACAAATTAAAAAAAAGAACACAAGTGAAACAAACGCAAATTAAGTTTTAGAACTCCAAAACGTTTGCTCATACACTTATACGGACATACTAAAGCATAACTTTCTCCACTATAAAGGTTAAGTCAGTGTCGCATTTTGATTGTGCCCGTAAGGGCCACCAGTCAAAGTTAATAGTGTGTGTTAAAGATGTGCAACACTTTTGCAATATGACAAATATATAGCTTCAAAACGAAAGACTAATGATCTAAACGTTATACTTCAAACGCATATAATACCCTAGGGTATATAACAGGCCTAGATATTTGAGGTCATTAATTCAGAGGTAAACTGACGCTAAATTAATTGGAATTAAAAAATATTAAAAATACCTGGGTTTCAATTAAGTGATACATAAAACTAAACCCGGTAGAGCTATGTGAGCATCTGTGAAAAGGACCAGAACAATATAAAACATAAATAAAGTTCAGAGAACTTTCATTAAGGCATACAAATAAACACACGCACACACACACACACGTGCGCACACACTTTAGTCCCTCTACATAGCTGCTCTCTCTCTCTCTCCCCCCCCCCCTCTCTCTCTTTATATATATATATATATATATATATATATACACACACACACACACACAATTTTTTACATGAACATATTCCACAAATAAAATAGGGAACATGGTTCTAAAACAATGCAACAACACATTGTAATGCATTTTCAGGTACTGCAAGGAAAATAAAAAACGGTTGCATAGGAATTGAAACAGAGTTTAAAAGTGCAATATGCCTAAACCAGCACCACAAGGTTAACTGGAAGATTATGGCACAGTACATAAAGCTATTGCAGTGCTTAATATCATGGTTTACTATTCCATATCACAGCTATATTCCTACATTTTAAAGATCAGTTCAGTACAGCGATAAACTATTTGGGATTTAGGATCCCACAGCAAACATTAAGCATTTTCTGTAACAACTTAGTTTAGTAAAGCTCACTAACTTACTGAATGCTCTTTTCACCTGAGTTATCTGAACCCCAACAGTAGTCCCTGGACTTTCCTATACTTGTCCAAAAGGGGTCACTGTGGAGAAGTTTGGAAAACATGCAGGCATACACTGATCATCTGACACCTTTCCTATACTTTCACAAATGCATAACATCTTTTCACTCACAGAGGAGAATTATTCTTATACTGTAAATTTAAGTCTGTCGACTCCAGTGTTTACTGCAACTGAAACGATTTGCACTGTTGTTCCTAAAATGCTTTTCAAAACTTTAAGTGTTACTGGCTTCGTCCTTCGATGATTTGTAGAAATCCTGTTCGGAGATCACTGCGTTGACAGTGGACAAATATTTTCACCTTTGTATGCTACATATCTGCAACTCCTGATGCAATGGAGCTTTGCCAGGATGCCAGTTTCTGAAGATGTCTACGCATGGCTAGCAGGTTTCGGCCCCCCAGCAGTCTCCTCTGCAGACATGCTGAATGTTCCCCAGACAGTGGTGAAAGCACTACAAGGCAGTGAGTCTTACTGAGAATTCACTGTCAACCTCAGAGGTGCCATACTATTTAAACTTCAGCGTTAATATACCACACCTTCTGAAGTCTACATATAGTAGCAGTCAGTCAACTTCCTGTTGACAAAGTTGAGAAAATGTTGAGAAAGCAGCATCCAACCCACAACCAACCTCAGCAGAGTAGTAGGCACAGGTGCTCCTCTGTGCCACCTTGTTTTAGCATTGTTCATGTTTAGAGCAGGTGATGGAGGAAATTGCAGCAATGTGGGAAGAGGTCTGATGCCTAGGCAGGGTAGTTGGTGGTTGGCAGACATGGCTTTCACAAATATCGCTCTTGTCCCCCATCTTCCAGTCCCTCAGCTGGAGGACAAGTTGGCTTCCTTCTGGCGAAGTCGCTCTTTCTGCAAGAAGAAGTGATGTCACTTAGCTATGGTCCATTGGGCACAGAAATATATCTCTCAACTGGATCCCAGGATGAAACATCAAAGATGCACAACTCATCAGTGCAAAAGCAGCACGAGCTATAGAACCACCATGTGGAACATGCCGATCTGTCAGCCATGAGCACGTTTGGGGGCTCACAGCTTGTCAACTGGCATGAATGACACACTACTATAAAATCATCTTATTTACAAGTTTACTACAAAACTTGCCTATACGTAATGTAAATAATGCATGTATCAGAGTGCAGAAAAATCATAGAAAGTTTATGTTTGAATCAGGATATCTAGTAGATATTACTGCTTATGTCTGAAGCGGGCATTCCAACATTCCTCTTAAGATGGGCTGAATGCTGTCATGCGGGCAGATGCTACGGCGATGTGTACACTCTGTTTATCTTAAACTGAACTCAATGTTCACTACAGCAGGGTACTGTAACCTATTCTCTCATTGTCAGATGACTGTCATTCACTTCATACAGTACAGATATACAACCCTGATAGAAATCCAAGGGTACCTTAGTGATGCAAAAATGTGTCATACTCATAACATAAAGAAGCAAAAAAGGCACTGCAAAACACTTGGGTTACTACCTTCAAACACAGCCTACCTTCAAAGGAAAAACAGATTGTTACCTAATTTCAGACTGGACTTCACTTAGCTTCTAATGATTATCTTTGGGATATGGGTTTGGATCAAGCAGAAATATGGACTATATGCGGATTGTATGTTGCATGTATGTGGATTTGTATTTAAGAAAAACTGCATGTCTAAGATATATCTGTTCTACAGTGTGCATGTTTAGGGCATTTATTATCAAAGTATGAACTAATCAGCATTTAAGTCTTTAGACCCAGGTTATAAAATAGAAATAAACCTGAACACAGTCGACAGATATCAATTCTCACTGACCATACAGCACATATGGATTCAATGACAAACATATCAACTGTGTTTTGGTCTTGACTGCTCTTATTAGAGCCTAAAACAAGGGGAATACAATCCAAAAATCGATACTTCAAATTCAAGAGAAAAATAACATAATAAATATACATAATAATAAAAATATCATAAAAGTACCATGGTTACCACAATATATAATGAGAATAATGCCAGTATCACCAAAACAATTGTATTATATTATTATATTATAAATAGATTATACAATATCATTATTATGACACATTATAAAAAATTAAACATATACAAATAACAAAAGTAATTTCCAAATTATGTTGTTATAGACTTCGGTCTATTAGCAGGGCCAAATGGTTAAGGACGTGGACAGTATGAGGCAGGAGAATCCCTGCTGTAGGACTTTTGGGTGAATACAGCCTACACTGCATCCATAAAAACTCAAATAAATAATGAGGTAAGTTCAAGCAGCCCTCAGCAGCTCAGCTTAGAACAGAAATATCTGGTAAGTGACTACAGTGTACAAACAGAGAGTCACCCTAGTCCTGTTTGCTCAAATGCTCGGGCAGCACAAAGCCACTTAAAGATGGGAGACAGAAGACAAGGGTGACAGAGGCATGAGCTCTTACCAGGCTGTTGGGGTTGAGCTTCTTGGTCTCTACCCTCTTTTCTGCTGTCATCCTGTCCACGGTGTCCTGAGCCTCTTTTATCCTAGAAGGGAGATAAACAACCATGACCAAAACCTATAGCTGAGATGGCCATGGAAAAGAGATGGTTCTTGGAAAACCTCCCAGGAATGATAACACTCACTTTAAGCAGTGAGTCTGTGACTGGGACTTGGGCTGGGGGTACCAGGTTGTGTTCTGTGCTTAATGAAACTTCCCTGCCTGTGTATGAGTTCTGCCAGGGCCAGAGACATCCACTGGAAGCATGCCCACTCATAGAGGCCGAGCAGACAACATGTCAATGCTCAGTCAAGCCAAAAAAATGTAAACATGGTGAAACCACATGAAGCGATGGGAAGATAAGCATTTAGTGCAAATGAACATACTACCTGCCCTGTGTGAAGGCTTGGACACGGGCTCTTCCAAAATGAGGAGACATAGAGCTGACTGGTATTTTAACATGGGTGCTTTATGGGGGTGGCCGCCGATGGACAGGAGACCAAATAATGAGTGTATCTAAGGAGCCCGTGTGGTGTGTTCACTCTACTCAATCTACATTAAGCGAAGTACAGTGTAGAGATGGGACTATGAGCAGAGCACACAACCCCTGGGGGGAGGAGTCACTAGAGTTGAGCCCATAGGCAGCTTCTTTTACCACTGTCACATAGACAAGGATCTGAAAGAGAAGCCCGAAGAAGGGCCATTATGATCAAAAATGGCTCCAAGCTCATCATTCCTGCATCAGCCTAAATGGACATTTGGGGGGATGCTCTTAGTGAGAAAGCTTGCTAGCAATGAGCTGAATGAACTGCCATTCGCTTCTGTCCCTTTTCACTGCTGAATCCAGATGCATAAGAGCAGCTTTGCAGAGACACGCAGCCAAGCTCCCCCCTTTCTGTCTGGTTGACTGACCGGCTGCTGACACAAGCCCTCGGGTAACAGCACATCGCATCAGGGCTGCTACCTGCCACCTCACATTCAGTTTCCTTTGGAATAATTAATTTCAATAAACAAACCTGGGTGACACAACCATTGTCTACTGACCTTTCTTTAGAATGTGCAGTTAATGAGGCAAAAAATATGTATAGAAAGTTTATGAGATAATTAAGAGGATTTTCAAAAAAATAAAACCCACACAAATACACTCTAAATTTTTATGGGTCTACAAATAGTATTTAGAATAAAGTTAATTGTACATAAGCACCTTCAGCTGTGGATGAAATGGGGCAAGACTGCCTAATAAATAATTAAAAGTAAAAACCACAAGGATCAGGGGATGCTTTTTAGCATCATTAATTCTGCACCCTGTTTAACACCTTCTACAGACTTTCTTCGTAGATATAGTACCTGTCTTATCACTTAGATATTGCTATTTTGCATGAACTAACAAAAACGCATACAGAACAGAAATGATAGTAAAATATTAGTCCTGACATTAATTGCATTTATAGCAAATAGTTTTTTATAGTGACTCCTGGATTCCCTAAAATACTGCAGATGACCTCATATTAACGAAGAAATTTTATTTTGATTCATGCAGTCTAATATGAACACTCCAACCTGTAAAATATTTGCTGAGTAAGAAATGATTTATTAACCCCTGTCATCCAGTGCTTTCAAAGCATTCCGGAGAGCTTTTGATGAAAACTTTGTGCCATGAACACAAGCCTTTTACAGAGGCAGTGATTTCTCTATTTTCCCATAAGCCACCATACACCCAATGTGGACCGACTGTCCGGCTTCAATGGACGACCCAGCTCCCTTCAAGCTGGCACAGTTCTTTGGGCCAGGATTGCTGACTCTGGTGCGACAGTCACACAACCTCAATGAGAAAAGCCACGTGTGTAGTGGGGTCACCTATTTGTGTTTCATAATCCAAGGGTTACCATTGCACTCACTAGAAAAAAACAAAATTTTCACAACTTCCATACGCCAGACAGATGCAGCAGAAACCGTTAAATGCCAGCGCCAAGGTCCACTCCTGCTACTCTTTATTTCCCCCATGAGTGTCGCTGAAATCACCTATAAACATTTTAAATGTGTCTGGTTTCCACTTGTATAGTATGTTGCACTTTTCAAAGCCCTATTTAACTTATTTGGCTCAATTTGATATTATCTATGAAAAAAATTGCACATTTGACAGAAGCATTTTTTACTCTTTCTATAAATCACTTATATCCTGCCTATAATAATTAACCAGGTAGTAATTTAAAATTACAAACAGGTTATCTTTAGATTACTTTTAGCATGTAAAATAGATTGTAATAATCATACATTAATATTTTTTCTATTTTAATATACATAATTTATTACTTCCAGTCTGGCAGTGAAGGTAGTAAATGTGATTTGTGGACACAAATTAAAATGACAAGAAAGAAGAACATCAGTGAAAAAATCTTGTTTTCATTTGACTTCAGCAACACCCAGTTAAAAAATTATCACCAGATTCCAAACCAACATTTGGCCCAGCAGAAAATATTGTTTGACATTCATTTTATTTCAGTATAAAATGAATTGCAAGAATGAATGAGGTCTGATATGGTGGTAATTATGCCCCCTCCCCTCACACCAGCTGACAGAGATGTGGAGAGAGATTTACAGAGTGGATTGTCTGTAAACAAACAGTACCGAACCCCTCCAGTCACTGGATTCTTCAAATCATGACAATCTTTATAAGTTCTACTGAAGCACCCTCTTTTTAATGGGCTCCTGTCCCCTTGCTAATAAAGGCAGAGGGCTGCATGGAGAGGTGCTGTCCCAGTCTGACATCCCTCGGCTGGACGTCCCCAGGTCAGAAGAGGCATCATAAATCCAGCCCCAGGCTTTAAGGCAGGCCTGAACCATGGGCCGGTCCTGCCTGCTTTTCCTCTGATGCCCCTCGTGCTTTAATAACTGGCAAATGCAAGCGCTTTTATTTGTCCTCATTGTCTACAGAATTCATAACGCCTATTTAGTGGCTTCTGCATGGTGCAGAAACCCGAGAATGAGAACGACAATCTGTTCTGCATTAAACAGGATGTCTCAGAGCCTGAGACCCCTAAACAAGGTGGCATTTGTTGAAGTGTGATAGTCTACCCAGCCTCTTCACACAGCATCCAGTTCTTCAATGGCAGTATAAAGGCATACACCTGCATTTACAGTTTTTTCATGTTTGGTCAGGCTTAATTTATCGTAAGTTTTGACAAAATGCTAAGACATATAAAGCCTTACCACACCTTGTTGTTGTAGGGAAAAAAAGCTCTAAGGTAAAAAAGAATGTTTTGTTCGAAAATCATAGCTAGCTCAGGCTTCAAGCCGAATCATCTAACAGAAACGGTTTGGCTTCCACTCACCTTTCCTTGGAGATGTTCTTGCTTTCCCTCTTCCATATGTTCTTGAAGTCATTGCAGAACTCGTACCAAAGCATAAAGATGTAGTTGGGTGCCACCTCCTTTTCTCCAGACTTGGGCTTCAAGCCGAAGTAGGCCACCAAGTCCTGGAAGCTGCATGAAGGAAATGATGAGCTGGCTTCCTGTTCGGCCAACGAGTCGTTTACAACAGATGCTACGATGATCACACTGGCCACTCTTGGCAGGAGAGGAAGTATACTGGGGAGGGATCCAAGAAGGGACTACTATGGGGGGGGGCTCTCACTCATGTGCACAGGGGCTCCAGCCTGGCTCTCCATGCAGAGCTTGGGCGAGCCAGGCAGATACCGGTGGATGTGATCCCGGTGCAGGGGAAATAAAGCCACATCTAACATTCAGGGACAAGCCATTAAGATCAGTGCACATGTTTGGCATGCTGATATGTGAGTGATATTACTTTAGACTATGTACAGAATGCGCACACAAACACACACATGAAATGGACAAGTAACTTTTAAACCTTAGCATAGACTAGCGTGCTGGAGATCCGAACTGCCCCACAAACTCATTCATGCATATAAATGTGTTGTGGCTATCCTCCATGAGCAGGCAATGAGGAGATGTTCTTCATATAGCTGTCAGTAAGCTTGCTTTGAGTCAATTGCTTGACTCAAAGTGGCACTTTAGATATTTTTAATCCTGACTGTGTTGCTTTCAGACCAACTGTATATAAGTGTTGTGCATTTAAAAATAATCTGTCATCCAAAACAAAACATTTTGGACTTATTGTCCTTTAAAACAAATTTTAAAAATGGCCCGTTAATGAAAACAGACAAGAATCAGATTCATGAAAATGTAGTCCTGACTTTGTCAGCTAAATTAAAAAATTTAGCTAAATTTTGTCTGGTTTCTGTGTAACAACGAATGCGTGATCTCTGAAAACCCTCTAATGACGCAGGGGGTTTTGTGGTTAACCAGTAACCCCCTCCCAACAAAGAAACTGCCACCATCTGCCAGGCCTTTCATTGTCAATTCAAAGTTTTACACATAAGCCAGCTTGTCATGAATGAAATTTGTCTTCGTTTAACTGATGTTTCAGCAGTAAAAAGGACTTACATAACTGAATGTAACATTTATGGTCATAGAAACAGATTGGCCTGAGCACTCTAGGTTAAACTTCAACAGGGCACTTCTACAACAGGCTGATTCATACCTAGAATTCAACTTTTCCCCACAGCTACAAACATGCTTTCTAGTGTCCAAAGGCAATGCTATCCCCAGACATTAAAGTCTTTTTGCAGTGGTTGTCATAGCTTGATATAGGGCGGCCATGAGTCAAAGGATGCACACAGACTGGCAAACAAGCCTTTGACCTCCAGATGGTGAGTGGCTCTGTCGATGATAATAGAAGCCATGCTAGTCTGGGCTGGAAATGTGCTTGGCAGAAGTTTCCAAAGTGTGGAGCCCCCTACGGTTCCGAGGTGTCCTTCAACGTGGCCCCACTGCTTCAAATGCTCACAAAGACAGTGCTGTATATCATCTGTTCTTCTGCTTGAAACCCAAGCGGAAACCAAGAACTGGGGTTACAGTTGGCTGGGGGTTGATTTACTAAATTGACATTAATTCTTAGGGAGTTGTAGGTTCTGCACGATCTGTTGTGATTAATTATACGGTTTTTGTATTGGATTTTTTATGACTTAGGGTCACGTTTCAGAGTGGACACAAATCACAGAAAGCCTTTGTGGGGTTCAGCACTGCCCTCAACCCCTGCCCCAAACCTGCATTTAGAATCTCTACTGTTGAACTGTCATGACATAATTGCTGCAAGATTTTTTTTACTATACCTATGATGTTTCATCAATATGTCAACGTCTGTGCAGACAGAGGATTCTCCGGTGACCCCTTGTGTGCTAAACCCTTCATTCATGGACAGGCTCACACTCACATACAGATACATAGAACTGTCACAGACTTCTAAGTAATTCTCAGTCTCTTCAGTCTGCTCCCGTAGATTGTTTTTCCAGTTGCTTGAAAAGAGTAACCAACTCATTCTCTTGCAATAACCTTTTCCTCTCCTTGCTGCCTAGCTTGTCTACACCTGCATAAAATACGAAGGCCAGCCACATAAATGAGCCAGAACTTAATGAGGCATTAAATGGCAAAGTATTTTCACAACAGGAAAATTTGTGAAATTTAAGTTTAACAAATTAGGATTGTATATTTGGGAGAGGAACTCATCCTTTATACATGCAAAGCAGGCCAGAGAACTCATACATTAATGTGGTAGCAAAACATCTTCAGACACAGTATGTTTGGGCATTAGCACATTCCTACAGCTCACAGCACTGTGGTCTGAGAACAGACATTGAGGTTTCATGGTAATGTTAATGCTATAGGGCAAAACAAATGTCAGTAGTCATTCACGGTGGTCATGAAATGCCTCGCTGGTGAAATGTGCACAGCAAATATAGTTATTAGCATGACAAAAGTTGCTGTGATATTATCAGGAAAAGGCTATTGTTCTTTCCAAGGTAACTGTGTAACAGGTAAATGTGCAACATCATCATTTGTCTCCATATACCATTAGGAGATAGTGGTGGTATTAAGCTGGAATGTAAGAGCCCTTTGTGTTCCTCTTCCAGTGCAAAACTGACATAAACAGTCAGAAGAACCCAGTGTTTCTGGAGGCTTCCTTAAATGCTAGGCTGAGCCATGGGAGAATCATGCAACTATAGTCTAGTTGCCCTGGATTTGGAACCTCAGCTATGGTTCCATGGGAGAGCACTGCTGAGCACCGTATGAACACACATATTTTTCATCTGGACCTAACGGACATGTTTCAATTTCTAGCCAGATGAAGCTTAAATGTATTCATGGTACTGAAGGGCTACAGTTTTGACTCTCTCAGTGGCCTGGTAACACACCACGAGGAATACATAGTCTAGCAGTTAGCACTGTGGCTAACATCTTTGCTTTTCACCAATGGATTGCTGGGTTCAGGTGGACTCCCAGCATTGCATTGAGTACTTAACGAGCAGCTGACTACTACAGCAACATGAGCAAGAACAAAATAAATAAAAGCACTGTGCAGTACTTAAATAATCCTTTTAGATTACTCTTCATATACTTTTAAGATCATTCACTTATTATTATAAAGAACCATGTTACCCTGCTTGAATTGGGGAGACCAGGGCCTTGCCCTGGAGCCAGGCCTGGGGCAGGAGCCCGAGGACGAACGCTCGATGGCCTGGAATCAACCCATGGGGCCAGGCTGGGCAGAGCCCGAAGCAATAAAATAGGTCCACCCTCCTGTAGGCCCACCACCTGCAGGGGGAGCTATGGGGGTCGGGTGGCAATAGAAGGCAGGGGCCTCAGCAGACCCATTGTCAGCTTCCAAAATTAGCTCTAGGTACATGGACTGTAACAAAGAAGCCTGAGAGGAGCTGGACTCTATTACCCTCTGAAATTACCCTTAGTGAGAGGCACTGGGCAGGTGTGGGGCTACTTATAGCCTCCCAGTTCAGTGCCAGTACATTGGAGTTTTCCCCCGGTGGATGAGAGGGTTGCCTCCCTTCATCTCTGACGGTTTTCTGTGCTTACACGCTGAACACCAGTTTGGACTATCCAGCCTTCTTGGAGGCCTTGGAGGGGATGTTGGAAGGCACCTTGTCTGGGGACTTGATTATTCTGCTGGGGAACTTCAACATTCATGTGGGTAATGACAGTGTAACCTGGAAGGGTGTGATTGGGAGGAATGGCCTGCAGGATCGTAATCCGAGTGGTGATGTTATTGGACTTGTGCCATATGTTTTGGATACTTGGGTGAAGAGAGGAGCTGAGCTGTCAACTGAGTTGGATCTGATGGCAGGCGTAGATACCGGCTAGACTTGGCAGACCCAAACACATAGTGCAGGTATGCTGGGAGTGTTGGGTGGAGGCCCCTGTCCAGGAGATCTTCAACTCACACCTCTGACTGATCTTCTCTTCTCTCCTGAGGGAGTCAGGGGACATGGAGTCTGAATGAACTATGTTGTGGGACTCCATTGTTGAGACAGTGGTGGGGAGCTACGGCTGTAAAGTTGTTGGTGCCCATCCTGGTGGCAATTCCCGAACCCTGTGATGGACACCAGTGGTAAAGGGAGCTGTCAGGCTGAAGAAGGAGGCATTCAGGTCTTGGTTAGCTTGTGGGACTCTGGAAGCAGCGGACAGGTACCTGCAGGCCAAGTGTAAAGCAGGTCTGGTGGTTGCTAAAAGCAAAAACTCGGGTGTGGGAGGAGTTTGGAGAGGCTATGGAGAAGGACTTTCCGTCGGCCTCGAAAACATTCTGGCAAACCATCAGACAACTTGGGGGGGAAGCAGAGCTTCATCAATGCTATTTACAGCAAGAATGGAGAGCTGTTGACCTCAACTGGGGATATAGTCAGGCGGTGGAAGGAATATTTCGAGGATCTCCTAAATGCTACTGATACGCTTTCCTTGGAGGAAGTAGAGCTGGAAGACTCAGAGGAGGACTTGCCCATCTCTGGGGTTGAGGTCACTGAAGTAGTCAAACAACTACTCAGTGGTAGGGCTCCGGGGGTGGATGAGATTCACCCTGAGTTCTTGAAAGCTCTTGATGTTGTGGGGTTGTCTTGGCTGACATGCCTCTTCAACTTTGCATGGAGGGCAGGCACAGTGCCTTTGGTTTGGCAGACTGGAGTGGCCATCTCAATCTTTAAGAAAGGGGACCAGAGGATGTGTTCCAACTTTAGGGGGATCACACTTCTCAGCCTCCCTGGTAAGGTCTATGCTGGAATCGAACCTTAGACCCAGAAGGAACAATGCGGATTCTCTCCTGGTTGTGGACCCTGACAAGGATACTGAAGGGTTCATGAGAGTTTCCCCAAACGGTCTACATGTGTTTTGTGGACTTGGAAAAGGCACAAGACTGTGTCCCTCAGGGTGTCCTGTGGGGGGTGCTCCAAGAGTATGGGGTACAGGGTCTGTTGATTTGGGCCATGAGATCCCTGTACAAACAAAGCGTGAGTTTGGTTTGCATAGCCAGTAGTAAGTCAGACATGTTCCCAGTGGGTGTTGGGCTCATCCAGGGCTGCCCTTTGTCACCAATTCTGTGCACAATTTACATGGACAGAATTTCTAGGCACAGCCAAGGGGCAAAGGGGGTCCAGTTCAGGGGCCTTGGGATCGCATCTTTGCTTTTTGCAGATGATATGGTTCCGTTGGCGTCATTGAGCTGTGACCTGCAGCATACACTGGGGTGGGTCTGAGGCGGCCCTCTCTTGGTGGGGGATGAGTTGCTGCCTCAAGTGGAGGAGTTTAAGTATCTCGGGGTCTTGTTCACAAGTGAGGGAAAAAAGGAGCGGGAGATCGATAGACGGATCAGTGCAGCATCGGCAGCAATGCAGACACTGTACCTTTCTGTTTTGGTGAAGAGGGAGCTGAGCCAGGAGGCAAAACTCACAATTTACCAGTTGATCTACGTTCCTACCCTCACCTATGGTCTAGAACTCTGAGTAATGACTGAAAGAATGAGATCGCGGATACAAGCGGCAGAAATGAGTTACCACCACAGGATGGCTGGCCTCAGCCTTAGAGATAGGGTGAGGAGCCCAGACATTTGGGAGGAGCTCAAAGTATAGCTGCTGCTCCTCCGCATTGAAAGGAGCCAGTCGAGGTGGTTCCGGCATCTGTCTAGAATGCCTCCTGGATGGCTCCCTGGGGAGCTGTTTCGGGCATGTCCAACCAGGAGGAGGCCTCAGACTCAGGACACGCTGGAGAGATTATATCTCTCAGCTAGCCTGGGAGCGCCTTGGTATTCCCCCGGTGGAGCTAGAGGAGGTGGCTGGTGAGAGGGAGATCTGGGCAACCCTGCTTAGACTGCTGCCCCCGCGACCTGACCCCGATAAGTGGCAGAAAATGGATGGATGGACCTTATTCAATTATTATGGCCCAGGGGGCAAATACAGGAATAAAACGTTCTAGTGAACTCATTTAATCAGTTCCACAGCAAATGGAAGAACAGGTCTGAGAAACTCTAACAGCTCCGCAGCTGAATCTGTGTTGGTGCAGTGGTGGCCACTGCACACTCGTACTGCTGTGGTTGTACACCTAGGAAGGTGTGGGTATCAGGGTGCAGCTCTGGAGGTGGCTTTTGAGGTAGCACATGAAGGACTTGCCAGGGTCCCAGTAACACATGGAGGCCTGTATACATCACCAGAGTGTCACTTTAACGAGGTGTGCTGGTGGGAGCATGAGAAAGCTCCTTTAAACGGTGCCGCCTGTGACAGAATAAAAGCCGAATGTCATTAAAATGCCCTGAAACAAAGCTGCCGTGTCCTTTTGATCAATACGGCAAGCCAGCACCTTCATTAGCATGGTGTCAGGGCTACATGTCGAAGCCGCGAGAGGGACGCCACGAAAGAAACCCATAGATGATAGGAGCATCAAAAAGCCTCAGAAAGGTAGTCAGAGTGTGTGCATGAATGTGAGTTGCAGGAACATTTGGAAGCATTTGCTAAAAACTTCATTGTCCAAAAAATGAAGCACACTGCTAATTGTTTATACTTTCCCTGTTTCTAATGCCTAGCACTTTTTTTGGTTGGCCCTTTTATGTGCTGTCTGTGATTTATTTTCAAATAGAGATGGTTATGATTTGAAGAAAGCAACTCCAGTTTCTATCTAAACAAGGAACAATAATCAATTTGCTTTGTTTGTCCTCTCTGGCTTATTTTTCCGATATGAAATTTTCCAGATAGAGCTGCAGCCTGACAGTGGTTAAACAGCTGCCAGTTCGAGCATCCCCCATAAATTTGTCGAGGCTCGTTTTTTCCCGTGGCTGCTCCTGGACCTGGACTGTGGTACCAAACACGGGAAGATAAGGATGGGGACAGGCTCTGTGGCAGGGCTCGAGCTGGGCAGGTCCATGTGTGTGAGCCATCTCTGTCCACATTCCTAGGCACCTTTCCAGCTTCCTGCCCTGGATTAATCAGCCTGGTGCTGAGCTGCAGTACAGGTTTTTAGTAGATGACGAAGGGCCTCGCATTAGCAGTCTGGACATCAACGCTATGCCGGGGAAGCCCTTGCCATAGGCCCCCCGCTTATCGCTTGGATCCTTATCTGTAAGGGCTAATTGCTATAGGCAGCTATACAAATTGCCGACATTCTGCTTATCTGATGCCTGCCTCTGGGTAGTTCTTATCTGGGCAAAGTGTGAAATAGCCTATGATGGCCATGCATGATGTGGACTATCAATTACACTCGGTCACACCCCTCTTCCCATGCCGCAAAGTACAGCACAGGATGCCCTCAAGGCATGAAGGAGGCATGGGACAGAGATCTCAGCAAGTCTGCAGCTTGTAGGAGAGGGCAGATAGAGGGCATGTCTCTGTTAATGGCATCCCACGTTCATTTTCCCGAGTCCCGGTCATGAATTCTCTTTGGCCGCACCTTGTAAAACAAAAACAGGGAGAGGTGGCAAAGTACCTTTTCTCTGCAAGTTGGAGACGCTTGTCTTCTGCGGCATATTCTGCTTGCGCTGCAAACATAAATAAATTCATTACTACAAAACCGTGATTCTGAGACATTTTATACAGGTGGTCGAGTGGTGTGTGGTCTATAGGCCGTGTGATTCCCATCCTCTCCAGCCTGGGTGGTCGACAGGAGGGTTGTACTACCAGCTCGAAAAGGTGGCATCAAAAGGTGACAGAATGCTATGGGTTGTTCCATGCACCCTGGGCCCAGTCATACCTTCATTTGGCCTCAGGGAGTATGACCAGCCATGGGCATTAGAGGTAACAAGGGTGACAGAAATCAGGCTCAGTATGTGGAACATGGCACATTGATGGGTGTTGAGGCAGAAGCCTGTAGTCAGTGGGGGCCAGGCAGGCACTGTGGGGAAGGGAGCAGGTCCGGGACCTCCAGGTTCCTGTGGAGCCTTGCCATGTTAAAAGGCCTAAATGCAAGGCAGATGTGAGCAGCAGGCCAGGCCGAGGTGCAAGAATTTATCTAGGGCCAGAGAGTGCCTGTGATCTCAGATTTATTGCATTTTTCCAGATTCATCCTTTTTACAATGATGGGGGGACCTTTCCCAATTGAAGATTTAAGAGGGGGAAGTCTCCAAAAAATTGTTCAAAGGCAGGTTTGGGGGTCTATGGGGAGTGGGTAAGCTTAACCTAGCTTACCCCCCCAAAAACACCCCTCCTTTTTTTTTTTTACATGTGTTTGGATAAGTAGGCTGATTTGTCAAAGGTAACCTTAATGAAGGGGGGGCACAGAGCTAGAGGGGAAGGCCGTGACCAATGGTGTTTACCACGGCTGAGGTTTAGTGGCGCCTGAGGTATTCCTGAGGTATTCCCCCCCCCACTCCCCCCATCCACCCCCGTGCAAAGGTGGCACTGCCGCTCAAGGGCCCAGCACCAGCAGAGAAGGTATGGGCTTCTCCTCACTCCCTCCGTAAACATGAAACCAGCAGTGGCTAACTAGAAAGTTATGAGACACGCATGCTGAGATGGACAATAAATTAGGGCTTTAAAACATTGACACGCTTTACCAAACCACTTTTTTCACCTACAACTCAGATAGTAAAAGACAGAAATTTGATGTTAATTACAAACTGGTGCACGGCCCAGCTACCGATACATTATGAACTAGCAACATGCCTATTTAGTGCTACTCAGAGCATGCTATTTCTGTTAAGGCTTAACACAGTCTTCTGTTTAAAAGCCATTTCATTGACAGGCACCGCGTGTTGACTGCTAGTCAATCCACAAGTCTCCCCACGCTCGATCTTATAATTTGCTCGCAGATACCCCTCACGCCAGAGGAATTTCAGAACGCATTTTTCAAACCATAAATAAGAGCGACCATGTGTAAGACGTTAAAAGGCAGTTTTTCGGAGGCCAGCTATCACATTTCTACTCCACGAGCCCATCCTCTGCCTGTTAATCTTTATAAGTTTAAACATTACAGTCCTTTGTCACAGGGAAATACAAACACACTAACCTTGTTATGTTTTATATGTGATGCATTATCACGTCTAAACATCAGCACATTCCGGGGGATGTGACACAGAAAAAAACAGATATGGTGGGAAATCACAAGAACGCACACAAGAACACAGGGGAGGCACTTGACCCACAAATAAATGAGGAGATTAAACAGTCTACAGTAGTTATGAGGAAAATCGAGTCTACAGACAGACTGACATGGGAAGGCAATGTTGGAGGCCTTGTTGGGGAGATGATTAGACGCAACGTGTTAGAATCAGCAGAGCCGTCCAGGCGCCGTCTTTGAAGCAGCAACTGTCGCCGGCCGTTCCCGCCACAGGAATGGAAGAATGCGCGTCACGGAATGCCGCGGAACGTGACTTCCACCGGCTCGCCCGCCCCCGCCATATTAGTCACCGTGGGGAGAAATTATAAATTACAGGGCGCTTTAAGCGAAACCACATGTCCCTCCTTGCTCCCAGAACATAGTGTTGACTGGTGCAGCCACGAAGGAGTCAGTGCCGGTTTGTGGGAAGGCAGTCGCTCATAACGGGATGCCCATCGACTCTGGAACCCAGGCAGGCCACACAGCAGTATGGTTACAAGTGGGGAAGTGACAGTGCCACCATCGAGGGTTCAGCCCTGCATGCTGCCCTGGCAGGATGGTGTCAATACACTTGTAGAGCCAAAGGAAAACACGAGCCATTGATGCCGTGGATCCAAAGTGGAAGTTTGTTTCAAATTAGTTCCTTTTTTTAATCCCTGTCTGTTGAGTGTTTTAAAAACCCCCGCCGCCACATCACTTCGCAGTGAAACCCAAATGTTTGTCTGAAACATCAAACGCAAGAAGAAAAAGGATGGGGGGAGAAGAAAAACAAGGGACAAAGATCTGTTGACTGGTCTCACTGTGGCCCACTTGGTGAAAGCGGCTGTGTGTTATGGGATGCTTGTTTAACCTTGCCAGAGCAGCATAAATAAAGCCTAAACTCTCATGTTGAAAAACAGAGATGCCCAAATCAAAATGGAATGAAAATATTACAGGGTCACTACTGCTATTTGAATTCTTATCTCTTGTGCATTTACAGTAGTGCTATTCATCATCTCTGGTCGAAGAAATCCAACACTGTACTTCATTCACAAAATAAAGAACCTCCAAACCAATCAAGGCATTCTGTATTACTTTTGGTGTTTAAGTGAGTGAGCCAGCCAGTGATATAGTGATCTAACAGAAAAGAGCAAGAACAAGTATGGGAAGAGAGGGCAAGGAAGCAATAAAAGGAGGAGCCTTTTAAAGAAAAAGGGGTGTGGTTAAAGCGGGGCAATGCATCACAGGATAATGGATCAATGACTATTTGAGATGTAAAACCCTGTCAGATCACAGGCTGGTTTAAGGGCCAGTGTCCAGGTCGTCTGAGTTCACCTGCATGCCCTGCTGTGCAGGAGATCCCCTTGGCCGGCCACTGGGACCTGTCAGTGTGGCAGGATTGTAAAACTGCTCATGCGTGAGTTATGGGTCATCTCTCCACAGGCAAGGCCGAAGTGCGCAGCCCCAGAAAGCCACAGTTTGGAGAGAGATGGGTCTACCTTACACACAGATACACAACACCATGGAATAATTTATGAGGGAGGCTAGGTAAAGAGCCATGTTTGTATCCTGCTCATGGGACTGGGGGGGCTGCACAGGGGAAAGAGACAGGAACCCCTAACCTCCAGGTCCCTAGTACACTGTGGGTCATCCATAAATATTAAGCTATTTGATAGGCTTGGCTGACTGGACCCACATCCCACTTACTCACTGCATGTCAAGAGACATTTAGGTGTTTGTGAGGTTGACAGTAGAACTTTGTAGTAGTAATCGTACAATATTAGTACACAACTCTTCCCCCAGTGGAAGCTCCGTTGGCTGTACTTTGATGCCATCATGCAGCAGCACTGACCTCACATCACCACACATAAAGGAGTCCTCAGAATCCTTTATTTGTAGATCGAGTCCTTGAGGTCCTTGCAAACATAAGAACAATTTCGGAATTCTGGAAGTGGTGGTTTTTGCCGACCACCCCCCCCACCAAAAAAAAAAGAACAGGATTAGAAAGAGCAGCGTCACCATAAAGCAAAGAGAAACTGTGGCAGGAACTCTGTTTAGAAATGGTTCCCAAGCATCCTGGGCAGAAGGTTTATGTCCAAAATGTGTCTGGGGTGGTTTCACGACCGTTCAGAGACTGTGATATTGTGCGTGAACTCAGACATGAGCCATTAAAGGTGAATAAACAAACTGGAACAATGAAGTGGCAGAAGTCCAGTGGCGCTGGGCGGCCCAGAGACAAACACAGCACCACTGCACACTCTCTTTCAGCTGCCACATACGTCGGGAAAGCTTGCATTGTTTTTTTCTCTCCCACTCCACCCTCATTTTTCAATCTGTACCTAAAACATATGGATGCAATCTTCCCACCTCATTTGCATGTTTTATAGAAGGAGGCTATTGTTTTACTGTATTTTCAGGCCCACCACAAGTAATGTGTGTAATTTCCCCTCCTGCATCCGAAGATGCGGATCTGCTTGCGTGATGTTAACGGATTTGTGTGTCACAAGCACTCTCCAAGATGAAAGCAGTGGCACCACAGCCCGAAATGTGCAGCTCTGCTCACATACCTACAAGCTTCCCGGAGACACTGCTCGCTGGCGTCTCTGTCTGCCAGTGGCCTGCTCTTAGGGAAAACACACAGCGGGCCCAACTCCCACCTCCGGCCGCGGGCATCCTCGCTGACCGGCGTGCAAGATTACATGCAGGTGTTGTCTCTGCCACAGCGGAGGCAGTCTGCAGGATGTCTTCAGCAAACCCCCCTATTTAGTTTTTTTTTTGCCCGAAGAGGCACAACAACCATTCAGGGATTCATCAAAAAAAGGCTGCGGCATGACTATCTCTGTCTGCCTCCGTGCAACAGAGCATCACAGATATAGATACCCACAGCAAAAAACCAGGGGGAGACATTTATTTTATAAATATGAACAATTCCCCAGACTGTAACTTGATGGCTACAGAAGTGGTTTTTCTGCGTTTCTTTCATAGCAGCATGGTCTAGGCGACTGCTGAGAAAAAACATAATACACAAACATAAAACACTCTTGAGATCACGAGACTAGGATCCTGAGCTTCCCCCCAGGGAGGCCGGCTTTCTAGCGTCAATCCACACGTATTCATAACTGAAGTCAGAGACTCACTTACTTTGACTATATTTCTGCCACAACAAAATCAACTTGCAGCAGTAGCATTACAACAAACTAGGGTAACACAGCCTACCACAACTAATGGGCTGACGGCCACAAAAGGACATTCCCATAATTTCCATCAACCCCCATGTTTGTTATTGAAGTGGTAAAGTTAAATGACTTGCCTCCATTACCTGAGCTGCTCATGATACAACACATTGTAATGATCCTGAGAGCTGAATTAAACAGTGTGCATTACAGTGTAAAGGGACTCAGGGGGGTGTCCATTGGAAAAACTCCATGGGGGACTTCTGGGCAGATACGGCATGCAGGTCACAAAACAGAAACCAACAAGAAAACTAGAAATCAAAATAAAAAAGTAAGAACTGTGCGTGTCCCTTCAAAGTATTACAGGGGCAGAATCTCCGATGGCAAATTGACTAGAAAAAGAGAAGAAAAAAAATATCTGAGCTTTTTGCTTTGAAGGAAGATGCACAAAAAAAATTATAATCAGTGGAAAGATTTTTTGTTGTTGTCTAGGGTGTACAGCAACCTTGTGCCCTACGCTTGCTCCAGCAGGGAATTGGATGATGGACAGATGGATCTTTGCTACCCATGTTACAAGTAATGAGTGCCATGGTGACTATAAAAACAACACGGCTGCTGACCCTCAAACCTGCTCTGACATGTTGTAGTGAACCCAAGCAGAAATAAATACTACATCTTTTGGGCTGGTTATCTCATCTAATCCATATTTTATTTTCCAAAGGTATTTTAAATGCAAGACATTTTCCAAAGGTAATTTTTAAAATGACCATTCATGTGACCTTAAAATACCTCCTGTTCTACACCAATGGAGCCTGTTTGTTACTGGTTATAGAAATTAATTATAGCAATAGTTAAGCATAAAGCTTTTCGCAACTATTTCCGGGCAAATTCCATGTCCACCCATCCTTCCCACAATGCATTGCTTGCTGCTTATCAACATTAGGGAATGCAGGCAGCCATCTGCTACAATATGCCCAAATCTGAGACGACAATCACGGAACATTCTGGCCCTCAGGGATGCTGATCTGCTGCCATCACCGAACACGAGTGCATCTTTCATACTGAGGGATTGTGTGGGAAGCAATTTCTCTTCATATCAAACAAAAAG
Source organism: Mormyrus iriodes (assembly GCA_011763525.2). Classification (NCBI taxonomy): domain Eukaryota; kingdom Metazoa; phylum Chordata; class Actinopteri; order Osteoglossiformes; family Mormyridae; genus Mormyrus; species Mormyrus iriodes. The sequence goes on from JAAGVU020000025.1 coordinate 138,560, forward strand.
GTGCTCGCATTATAGCTCCAGAAAAAATAAACTGAGCCAGGACATACAGCGCTGGTTTCTTCCCCCTCTCAGGACTTCCCCTCTGTCTCGCCATACGACTGTAGTCAGTGCCAACGTCTCCTTGATTCCCATCTCACACCGTCTACCACCTGAGTCTAACTGGGATCCATCTTTCTACAGCATAAAAGACCAAAGACGATTATCAAGCTCAACAAGGGGACGGGCTGAGATATTATCCATGGCAACATGAATCAGCGCGCTTTATCAGGGGGCGGCAGAGTAATCGCGGAAGGCACAGGATGGGGGGTCAGTGTGGAATGACACGTCCAGCTGTTGTGGTCCCCGACCTGAGATGTGCACAGGACCGGCTCTGGGTGTTCTGGTGCCCTAAGCAAAATTCTGCTGAGCTTTTCCCCAGACGCAGAAAACAAATTTTGTCAGTTCATTTATATAAAAAAAAATTCAGCAGATATATATGACTGCTAACTAATTAGTTGGAATCTGTATCACCAGAAAAGCAGTGAAATATTAAAACTAGTGTAAATAACTGTAATATCACAGAATGCAACCAGTTGTGTTTGTTCAAATTTTTCCACTCACTCTTTTCCACCCCATAAACAAATAGCGCCCTAGGCAATCATCTCTGTTGTCGATAGGGCAGGCCAGCCCTGGATATGGAGACTGGCTCAGCTAGGGGCTACCCTGCCAACCTAGTTGGATGACAAGTCAAGATGCACATTAAGTGAAATCTAATCTCCTGAGCCTTGCCCCCCTGGACAACTGTGCTCTTCCTACACGTGACAGAATGGCAGTGCAGTACCAAATCAAATGCAAAACAGGAGGGCGTAAACTGCTAATGATCGGAATTCCGGTTTCACGCTCCTTTTGCATGCCAAGTGCACGCTAAGCGCCTTTTCCCTTTATCATTTGCGAGGCATTCTGTGCTTGGAAAACGTTTCATCTGTGTCGACTGAAAACAATGCAGATGAAAGACTTAGTTAATGTGTGGAAACAGACTGCAGTTTACAAGACAATGACAAAAAAAGAAAAATCATTATAACTTTCATTACTTTCCTGCTTGGAGAATATTGGTCTCTGTAAATATACAGCAGTGGGGGTTTGCCATGAATTGGTTCCAGAGAATCTTTCTAATGAGGGGCCACAGTTGCGCTGGCCCTTGTGAGTAATATTACACATTGGGGAATGCTAATTTCCAAAAGCAGCCGTTGCAATCAGAGAGCAACCCGCCGGGGCCCGTGAGTCTAAACATATCTAAACACACAATCAGCCCAGCCGCTGGCCCCTGGTTTTATGCGTCGACTTGCGGGGGATCAAACGAGCATCGTGTCCTGGGATCAGGCGACATATTGTCCTACCAGTTTACAGAACCTGCTGGTGCATTGGATCAAACAAACATCAACACCAGCAGCTGTAAGTCAGGGGGAGGGTAGTTTGAGGATGGGGGGGGGGGGTTCCTCCTGTTTGTTTCACTCACCGGTCAAGACAGAAGCCTCCATCTTGTCTTTGAATGGCTGAAGGTGTTCTGCTTTGGAGTTTGCACACACCCTCTGAATGTCCTTTTCACAGCCTGGGGGAGTAAAACAGAGACACATTACAGATTCCCATGAGCGCATTGTAAAAATGTGCATCCTCACATTCAAAACTCTGATCTTGACTGAAACTGAAGCAAAAATAGTCTGACTTCAATAGTCATTACATTTGAGATGGACCCAATTTCTGTTAAAAGGAGACACTGTTTTTGGCAGGGGTCGCAAACCTTTTTTACAGTGAGGGCTACTTTTACAAGGAAAACAACCCTGGGATCATTTAAACCAGGAGCTTACAAGTTGTTGACCGGAGAGTGGTTCATGGGTTTTAATATGCTTTTTGTGTGAAATACTCTATTTAATTATGACACTCACCACCTCTGCTAGAAACATTTATACTGCACCAGTAGAAGGACAGAGTGAAATGCATGAGGAAGGCATGTAGTGAAAAAAAAGCCCCACCAGTCACCTCCCAGTCCCAAAGAGTAAGCACTTCTCCTGTATCCTCCATCCAGTGACATCCCAGACCTATGTACGTAGTGTGACACCAGACACTTAGGCCCTGGTCACGTGACCTGGGTGATCCGGACACAGGCAGAGAGCGGTAAATACCTCCGTTCACACCTGGCATTAACATGCGTCTCCACCAACCGTTTGTAATCGGATCTCACTCTCCCGCACTTTATTTAAATAAGCACGTAAATCACTTCATTATGCAGAATCTGCCAAACATTAAAAGAAGGAGAAGAAGAAATTTAAAGCTATTGGCGCATTCCAGGGTAACAAAACCACCTAAGGTGTTTGTCTGGAACGCCATAATACTCAAAATTAAATAAATAAGTATAAATAAATAAATATTTGAATAATTTGTTTTTATTTTTAAATAATTCCATAAACAGCATTATTTCATGATAACGCCTGTCTTCTACGTAGAACCTTTAAACTGTATTTCATAATAACAGCGTGATTTTCATTAGACGATCATTATTATAAAATATTATTTCACATAATGCAGATATGATTACTTAAATAATTCAAATGATATTTCACAATAAGAAAAGTTCAACTTCTCATGTTGTAGACACGGTACAAATGTAAAAGGTCTCTCAGTACTAAGATATACCTAGGGTAATACTTTTATGTTCAAGGGTAAAGGGTTCAATCTGTAATGCATTATGTTGGTTGCCATATGATAATATTTCGGCTTTTAATCATAACCAAAGAAGCTCAAAATTTGTGAAAATTTCAGCAAAGAGGTTCATTCTTTTGTCTGATATGCTGAGTTACATGTGTCACGTTCAGCCCCGCCCTACCAGTCTATTCCCTGTATTTCCCACAGGCGGGGCTGCTAATCAGCCACGCCTGTAGCTCATTGTTGTTACCTCATGTTCCTGCCTCTTGTTAACCAGCCACAGGTGCCCCTTGTTCATCCCCGCCTTCCCTGTGTATAAGAGTTTCTCCAGTCCTGTGCTCCCCTGTCGGGTCATTGATGTTATGGTTGTGCTGTTCCCTGTCTGCTTCCTAGTAAGCGCCCTTTGTAATAAAGTCCCTACACTGGGTGATATTGAGCCTACTCTCCCTGGGTTGTTCCTTTCGTGCCTGCGTCATGCCTCGCCGTCAGCCCCGCAGTCGGGACAATATGTCTGACTTGGAGCGAGTGAAGTAAAATGAGCAAAGTACTCCGGGCCGGAGTGGGACTGAATTTCTGACCAGTTCAAGCCATCGGACAGCCCAATATAAAACTATATACTATTATTGTATGCCTCTATTGACATATCCATTTTCTAGGCTGTTGAACGCACATTCTTTCCTAGATGCTTTAATTTTACATTCATGTAATTTTTACTGGCATATTTCATCAATATCATTAAAGCATGGAGCAGCATTGACATAAGTAAGCTTCATCAAAGTACAAAATAAATATGTGATCTGTGCAAATTCCAAAACATCTTTAATAAATCACTCCTTACATAATTTATTTTTCCTGGATTTGCGCGAAAATTAATGATGTGCACTTCGGCAAAGTCTCAATGCAATTGGATCGAGACAGTCCGATATTAAACCAACTTCCTAGTAGATTCACACTTATAAGTTACAATAAAATGCTCACCCCTTGCTACTCGCTCCCCACAAAACAAACCTGTGGAGGATTCTAAGCTGACAATTTACAGCTGAACGTTTACATATTTTAGAAAAGCTGCTAGTCATTAATAACTGTAATAAATACCTTCACTTTTTTATAATTGCATACAAAATGCTTTAAAAAACACAACAGGAAAACTGGCTGGTCAAGGGCTTGGGGCCCTAAGTCTCTTTCTTTTGTTTTATTTAAGGCATCAGAAAAAAACAGCAACTAAGCACCAAAAGTGCACATTCAGCACTCGAGAGCTCTGAGAGGGTGACCAGTGCTTTGGAGTTGGAGAATAGGTAAACAGAATACATTTGAAGGATCATTCTCACAGGGTGGATTTAACCTTATCCATAGTCAGCAAATGTATAAGGCTGGGCTTCTGTTCTGTAATTTTTGTACAGATGTGGTACATAAAAACACCACAGCTGCACTGAGAATGACACTGAGCAGATATGACACAGTTTTATGAATACATGCCATCTCAACATACACTATATTGCCAAAAGTATTGGGACGCCTGCCTTTACACACACGAGCTTTAATGACATCCCATTCTTAATACATAGGCTTTAATATGGAGTTGGCCCACCCTTTGCAGCTATAACAGCTTCAAATCTTCTGGGAAGGCTTTCCACAGGGTTTAGGAGTGTCTTTATGGGTATTATTTGACCATTCTTCCAGGAGAGCATTTGTGAGGTCAAGCACTGATGTTGGACGAGAACGCCTGGCTCACAGTCTCCACTCTAATTCATCCCAAAGGTGATCTATCGGGTTGAGGTCAGGGCTCTGTGCAGGTCAGTCAAGTTCCTCCACATCAAATTTGCTCATCCATGTCATTATAGACCTTGCTTTGTGCACTGATGTGCAAATGTGTTGGAACAGGAAACCTAAACTGTTCCTACAAAGTTGGGAGCATGAAATTGTCCAAAATGGCTTCGTAAGCTGAGGCATTAAGAGTTCCTTTCACTGTAACTAAGGGGCCAAGCCCAACCCCTGAGAAACAACACTAAACTTTATAACAAACTTTATATTTGGCACAGTGCAGTCAGGCAAGTACCGTTCTTCTGGCAACCACCAAACCCAGTTCTCGTCCATCGGATTGCCAGACAGAGAAGCATGATTCATCCCTCCAGAGAAAACGTCTTCACTGCTCTACAGTCCAGTGGTGGTGTGCTTTACACCACTGCATCCGACGCTTTGCATTGCACCTGCTGATATAAGGCTTGGATGCAG
>JAAGVU020000025.1:143570-163603 GCA_011763525.2 Mormyrus iriodes
GGGGGGAAACCAGAGTACCCGGAGGAAACCCCACGACGACATGGGGAGAACATGCAAACTCCACACACATGGAACCCAGGCGGAGACGTGAACCCCGATCCCAGAGGTGTGAGGCGACAGTGCTAACCACTGCACCACCGTGCCGCCCCCATTATAAACATGGCTATAAATATTTATGAGAAGACATAACACATTATAGCCATGTTCATTATGCATTATGACTGCCTTATGAAGCTCTCATCTATAATGCACTATAGATCTCTTTATAATGCAGTACAAAGCATCCTTAATGCTTATACCGACCATTATAATACATTATAAAGGTATCCATAGTGCATTATAGATGAGAGCATCATAAGGAAGTCATAATGCATAATACACATGGCTATAATGTGTTATGCCTTTTCATAATAAATATGCATAGCCATGTTTATAATGCTTTATGAATGCATTATTAAAATTTTGTTATGAATGTTTTTATAAATTACTAAAAACATGGCCTTAAGGGAAGTGTAACCGAACCTTCCCCAGGCGTTCCGACGTTTCTGGCCCTCGTTTATAATGGAATAAAAGAGTGCTGTGATTGCTTTGATTAACACCAGCCTCACCTCAAAAAGGATGACAAAGGCAAAGCGCACGGCCAGGATAAGCCAAAACTGTGATGTGAAGCTGTAGTCCTCACTGTTCCTGTAGTCTTTATAACTGGGAATTCAAAGTGCATGCATTGTTCAGGACTACAATACCCAGCAGCCCTGTAGTTCCCTCACATTTACAACAAGCATGTGATCTGTGATTTCGGAGTACATGATAAACACTATAAAACATCATTTAAAAGCTCATGTACAACAAACATGTAATATGACACTATTTCAGAGACATAACATGTTTCCCCTGTTATCATTACCTTGTGAAATGCTCATTCCTCACTATCTGTGCGTTTATGAGGCTTGTATATATAAATTGATAGTGAAATATTTTACATAACTTGAGTTTAGTAGTAATGGAAGTAATTATTGTTCATAGAAAATAATACATCAAGTATATTACCATCAGTTACACTGAAATGTTCTTAAACATATCTCTTGGAACAATTGTAATTCCCATAGTCTCCACTAGAGGAGGCCAAACTGTCTGTGCAAAAGTGTACAGATAGAAGAGTGTGAGGCTGCAGATTCCCACATTTTTCCAACCTGCAGTGGGTGACGTTGAGGCCATTATGTGTGATCAGCTGGCTGGGTATGAAGTCCTTGCGTACGCTCTCATCATACACACGCACTGTGGACAGGGAGTTGTTGATGTATCCACTCATACAGCTGGAGAGGACAGAAAACCAAAGGTGAACACACCTGCTGTGTTGTATTACAACAGTTCCATGATGAATACAACCTGCACTCTGATTGGTTGAACAGATGTTTCCAGTTCTACAATAGGATAATGTAGTCTAATAGTAATATAATTTTGGTTGGTGTGTAGCTTAGTGGGTTAGGAATCTGGGTCTGTGTCCGGAAGGTTGTGGGTTCAAATGTTGTGGTCAGAATAGGAATCATATATCCGTGGTCCTTAACCTCAGCTGCTGCAGGAGCACTAGATGCTTGCTGACCCCCAAACTTGCTGTCACCTGCATATATACATGTGTCTGTGTCTCTCATGAAGATGGGATGTGTTGTTCCATGAGAACAAACAAAGTACATCAGTTCTGTTCTGGTGTGGTCTAACCTGACATCTGTTACAGTCCCATTGGCACATGGACCGTATCGGTAGAGGTACACAAGTCGGGGGATGAAGTCAGAAGTTACTCCGATGATAAGTCCATTTGCGATGACTGCCAGAACACCGATGGCCTCCAGAATAATGGTCCAAATACCTGGGGGGCACACCCACATGCAGTTTGCTTGCAGTTCTCAGCAGTTTCTCTCCCACACTCAAGCCTCCCTCCACAGACAAACTCACCGATATTGTTGGTCTTCTTAGGCACCAGCCGACGTTCCAGGCTGACCATTTTAATGGCATCCAAGCGGATCTCGAAGACATTGTTGACAAGGGCCAGGAAGGGTGCCAGTGGGAAGGCCGCAACAAAGATAGTGGTGAAGCTGAACTGGAGAACTGCGGAAAGCAAAAGGGTGAAGGTGACCTGAACGACAGGCAGAGAACAGAGGGGTGAAGGTGATCTGAACTACAGGCAGAGAACAGAGGGGTGAAGGTGACCTGGACCACAAGCAAACAGCAGAAGGGTGAAGGTGACCTGGACCACAGGCAGACAGCAGAGGGGTGAAGGAGACCTGGACCACAGGCAGACAGCAGAGGGGTGAAGGAGACCTGGACCACAGGCAGACAGCAGAGGGGTGAAGGTGACCTGGACCACAGGCAGAGAGCAGAGGGGTGAAAGTGATCTGAACCACAGGCAGAGAGCAAAGGGGTGAAGGTGAAGGTGAAGTAGAACATGGAGCCCCTCAGCAAGCAGGAAAAGCTGAATGTGGAAAACTGCCTCCAGACAGTGTTGAGAAAACTGAAAGACTCGCTGCTTTAGTTACTTTAGCCACCAGTGCCTCATATCAGTCCCCGTCATTCTATCCTAAGCATGAAGAAATTCTACCAGAAGTAGCGGTCACTGTGGTTCTGATTCTGAAGGACCGCCGGGTACCTTCCCCCGGCAGCGGCCCATGGCTACGGGACATACTCATCTCCAGGAACTCCTCGAAGAGGCTGAAGGCGTTGATGTCAGTCAGCCGGTAGTTGCGCAGCCAGCTCTGCAGCTTGCAGTTCTCGCAGATCTCGGAGCCCTCCTCTGTCTCCTTACACTCCTTCCTATAGCAGTGGCCACACTTCCTCTGCAGTTTCTTGGTCGTCTTCCTCTTCACATACCGGCGCAGCCAGCTGCCGGAAGACACCATTAGGGCCCCCGTTTCCGCTGAAAGGCTGGTCCTGGGACCTCGCTGATTTGACCTGATAACTTCATACTAACCTGCAATCATGTATGATAAGTGATCTTGCAGCTTTAGCTGGTGCTCGTTATGGTTAAAGCTGAAATATTTATGATTTTTTTTTCACTACAATACAGTCTTAGTGAGTCACATAATTTAAATGATGGCAATCTGTTTTTGTAGTTAATTTTGTGTTAATTGTTAATTATGTGTTCATTTTTACTTGGTCTATGGTGTGGTTCTCTTTGTGAACCAGAAACTTGTAAAATATAATCCCATTGCTGTTTATTTTATTTAATGTGTAATTGGCTGATTTCAGTTAAAAATTTTTTAGCTGTAATTAATACTTCTTCATAATGTAATCCTCAGTAATAATTAAACACAAATTCTACAAGGGATGAAATAATTTTTTGAATTTTGTTACAATATTAACAATGATCAACAGCTCATTTAAAGTAGAAATCAATGAATGAAGCAATCAAACCACACTGGTCTTGTTGTCTATGAGGTGTTATGGGGTCTGTATGATTTATTGGGTTTTATACCATGGCTTTGGCAAACACTATTTTCTTATTGGTCCAGAGATTCCACATGGGTGTTGATTATCCTCGTTTTAACAGTTCTGTATCATTGCGTTTTAATGTTTTATTCAACATGTTAATATAAAATCCTGTGTGACTTATTACTCATAAATAAGCAGTCCTTCTTATCAGCATAATTTTCCTTGGTTTTCAAAACACATTTGCCCGACTGTCGGTTTCTATGGTAACTTAAACTTGCCGCTTCCAGTGAGCAGCCTGACCACACGTTCTATCCTTATAGGGACTATATTTTTTAAGAGCACACTGGAACATTAATAAATGCTAATTGAAAAAAAAATCTTTCAAAAAACTGACCAAGACTAGTTTATTTTATTATTGTTTTTTGTTACCTGTGGTATAAGCGGGATACCGTTATCCGAAAATAATAAATTCCGCTTTGCGTCTCACCATGTTACACCCAGTTGTTCTTGATTATTTTGGTGTAGCTGCCCACCTCGCTGTGGTTTATCCCTTACTCATTGGGGTCTTCCACCCAGCTCTTATACCACGTTACGCTTCTGTGTTATACGGTTCCATATTTACATCGCACTACTTTATTTATTGCCATAATCGATCTTGCCGTTGAAGCACCTTAATTTGTGATTTGTGTTTAATTTGTTTACTGGTATGGACGTGCAAAGTAGGATTGTCACGGCATAGTGTAATTGACTGCTTACTTTGCATACGATAATATAATAATCTTATAATCTTGAATATTGAGTTTGAAAAAAAGAAAAATATATATTTATACATGACACGTCTTTTTGATATCACAGTGACCTAAGGAGCACAGAAAGCAGACTCACGGCCCAGTGAACTCGAAGATGTTGTTCAGCGTCTGCTTCAACACCATGATTATGGCCATCTGGATGAAAAGGTCCGTCAGGCAGCCGCTGGGATGGCACTGAGGTACACAGGGGACACAGCCGTCACCTGTGTGCTGCCTTTACAGAGACGCCCCAATGTGAGGGGGAAGCGGCCTTATCTCAGACACCGCAACGTAAGGAACATGAGGGAGCAGGGTCAGCCAGTCTCTGCGTTAAGGGCCTTGCTCAAGGGCCCAATGGTGAAATCACTACGCCAACCCTGAGTCACACACCACCATAAACATTGTAACATTGTTTGTCTATTTAAAGCATCTGCACTTCTTCACCTTTATCATTCCTTACATATCTCTAATGCCAAAAGCAGTAAGTGTTCTTTTGCTATTGCAGGTTGATAGTTGAGGGCTATTATTTTACGCAGTATACACACCTACTACATATTACACAGTACATACTCCTTCCTTGAATTGTGCAGTAGACAGACAATTCACAGACTCAGCCTGTGTCCACCGAGACTGCTCACCTCCTCAAGCCTCCACTTCCCCGCAATACGCACGTAGCTCCCAGGACGCCCGTTTATCCTGCAACCATGAAATAACACGTCTCACTGCATGGTGAGGTTGGTCCAGACGTGACACCAACGAGCTTTTAAGGCAGCAGAAGAGCTTTACCGGCCGAGAAAAAAGGCCACGTAGATGAGCGAGGAGAAGAGGGTGAAGAACTGGAAGGTGAACATCTTGACGGTGAAGCTTCTCTCAGTGGCAACGTTTGAGCGGGTCTCCTCTGCGGGGGAGAGGAGTTGTAGTTTTGAACAGAAATATTGGGAAGGACAATGACTCATCTATCTGAAATGATTATGTACTTTTTGCTCTATACTCTGAGAATCTGAAAGGTCCTGAAAGAAAATAAGCAAAACTGACCCTCAAAGGTGAAAGTACGAAAGTAATGAAACGTGCTGAATGTGAGACACACGCTTACAGTCCTCCTCCTCCTGAACCTACCGATCTCACAGAGCTTGAGGGCCACTTTCCTGTTGATCTGTGAAATATTGGGGAGAGGGAGAGAGACTTACAGCAAGTCCCACGGCACATGCTGGACTGGCCACTGAGGCGCCGATAATGAGCTCACGCGAGTCATGATGGTGATGGTGAAGTAGTGCAACACGGCCCCCATCATGACGGCGACAGTGTTGGCGTTGTCACTCAGGAACTCCCAGCTGCTCTCTGAAAGCTGGACTTGGGCCACCACGCGGAAGATCACCAGGGCTTGGGCCAAGCCGATGATGAGTACCAGCTGCATAGACACAGATAGACTGCATGTACCCCAAAGGTGTGCTATTACACTGTGTCTGAGACTGGAAGGTCACCCAAGGTCAGCGGAGTAACTGCTGGACACATAAACAAGGCCCTTAACCCCCAATCACTCCAGGGACTGTCTAATTCTAGGCCTTTCTTAAAAATGCCAGTTCAGATAAGAGCACATGGTAAATAAAGTAGTGTTAATGTAAATTAAGGAGGAACAGTGAAGAAAATGCTAATGTAATGCTATCACCATGTACAATACGTCATATAGCCATCAAGGTGACAAGTACATGTCTAGTTTATATAGTGTGTATATATACATACACACACTATTTGCAGTTAGAATGGTTTTAATATTTTAATAAAGTCTCTTTTACATCATAATAAAATGCGTTTTAGGTCAGTGGGCACAACTGCTTCGGTAAAGTACACTATATTGCCAAAAGTATTGGGATACCTGCCTTTACACACACTTGAACTTTAATGACATCCCATTCTTAATACATAGGCTTTAATATGGAGTTGACCCACTTTTTGCAGCTAGAACAGCTTCAACTCTTCTGGGAAAACTTTCCGCAAGGTTTAAGAGTATGTTTATGGGAATTCTTTCAAGAGAGCATTTGTGATGTCAGGCACTGATGTTGGACGAGAAGGTCTGGCTTGCAGTCTCCACTCTAATTCATCCCAAAAGTGTTCTATTGAGTTAAGGTCAGGGATCTGTGCAGGCCAGTCAAGTTCCTCCACACCAAACTCACTCATCAATGACTTTATTGACCTTGCTTTATGTACTGGTGCGCAGTCATGTTGGAACAGGAAGGGGCTATCTCCAAACTATTCCCACAAAGTTGGGAGCATGAAATTGTCCAAAATGGCTTCGTATGCTGAGGCTTTCAGAATTCCTTTCACTGGAACCAAGGGGCCAATTCCAACCCCTGAAAAACATCCCCACACCATAATCCCCCCTCCACCAACATTACAATTGGCACAGTGCAGTCAGGCAAGTTCTGTTCTCCTGGCAGCCGCCAAACCCAGACTCGCCCATCAGATTGCCAGACAGAGAAGTGTGATTCGTCACTCCAGAGAACACTCCTCCACTGCTCTAGAGTCCAGCGGCAGTGTGCTTTACACCATTGCATCCGACGCTTTGCATTGCACTTGGTGATGTAAGGCTTGGATGCAGCTGCTCGGCCATGGAAACACATTCCATGAAGCTCTCTACACACTGTTCTTGAGCTAATCTGAAGGCCACATGAAGTTTGGACGTCTGTACCTATTGACTCTGTAGAAAGCTGGCGACTCCTGCACACTGTGCGCCTCAGCATGCGCTGTCCCCGCTCTGTGATTTTACGTGGCCTACCACTTCATGGCTGAGTTGCTGTTGTTCCCAATTGCTTCCACTAACAGCTGACCATGGAATATTTAGTAGCGAGGAAATTTCACGAATGGACTTATTGCACAGGTGGCATCCTATCACGGTACCACGCTTGAATTCACTGAGCTCCTGAGAGCGACCCATTCTTTCACAAATGTTTGTAGAAGCAGTCCGCATGCCTAGGTGCTTGATTTTATACACCTGTGACCATGGAAGTGATTGGAGCACCTGAATTCAATGATTTGGAGGGGTGTCCTAATACTTTTGGCAATGTAGTGTAGCTGGACTGGGATATTGCATATAGGCCCATTCAATTTATGCAGAAACACCATTGCCTCTAATAAGAAGGAAATGCAGGACATCTGTTAATGAATATTAATTTGAACCCAGTTCATGGTGACACACTGCATAACCTATGCTAGACAACTATAGGCTACTCACACAGGTCCTCTCAATGTAATATATACATCACACACACACAGACACACACACATAAACTAAAGCAAATGCAGAGTTAGGTAAACCACATGCTTTTGATATGGAAAGAAACCAAAGTACCCAGATGAACCCACAGTAACGCCAGGGGAAGCACTTGGTACACTGAGTTGTGGCTGGACTCAAACCTACGTAGGACATACCAGCCTAACCCCTGACTCAGCATGCCCCCCACTTAGGAGGAGACAGAGGTTATGTCTCGGCTGCTTAAAGTGGCCGTACACTTCAAACGACATCTGGAGAAAACAAAATCGAACATCAGCAAGAACAATCTGTCATATACGTAAAACGACGCCTCCACCTTGTATACTATGTCACGCCACAATCCTAGACGGAGCACGATGCCTTTGATGCAGCAGGCCCACATAGAGCATCACAAACAAACATATTGTGGTGAGTCATTTTAATAAAGGAGATGACAGCCCCTTTAAGATGGAAGCTGTTCTTGTTATTAAAAGCCGCTATTGCTTTAATACCAGAAGCGGCACAGACAGGGAAGCCAACATTATACATGGCGCTCGCAGCTACATGCTAACGAACCACATGAATTTTATGGCAAACATTGCATGGTTACAATATTTACTATTTACAACATAAATACACAAATACACATACTAATTTATAATATTTAAAGTGCGGTGCAAAGCATGCCAGTAACTGTATAATTAATCCTGCAGATCAACCCCTTGGCATCACATTTATGTCAGCCAATCATGGACAGTGGATGTAATCAGAACAAACGAACCGTCTTGGGGACACTGCATATGCCATCATGTCAATGCTGTGCTTACGTGTCATATGACATCATATTGCTTAAATGACACTGATTCTGTTTGAAGTATAATGCCACATTTAGAGTACAAAAGGGCTGCCTGTCCTATCCTGACCCTGCAAAAGTTCCCCATCACTGTTGTGTCAATACTAAAAAAAAACAGCCTTTAGCCTTACAATGTGGTGATTCTGGCTTCCTGCCATCCACTAAGGCTGCTGCTGATTATTCCACTGACTCCCTGGTGGCCGGGTTTTGGCCGTGTCATGTGGCAGCCCCCCAGGCCGACTCACTCCCCCGCAGGTGCGAATAGCCACCTTTCGCCAGCATTGCCCCCAAAGTGCAGGGAGAGTTTTTGCCTGTGGTCCAGACAGTGACACACACACGCTCACACAAAACCGCAAGACAAGTCGTCCACAGCGAGTGTGGAGCTCCGGCTCCTCACTTGCCACAGGCTGCCCCCTACTCCCTAGTACTAGTCCACATATTAAAGGAAGCGATGAACAGCAAGGCAGCAATTTGGTGGCGGCTCCCCTTGAACGAAGCAAACTGTGGTCTAGACAGGGAAGACCACAAAAAGGAAGCTCAAAAAACAACAGCAGCCCTATGTAAAAATTCCCCCGATTCGGGACATTGTCTCTATGTAGGCCACAGAATGGGGTTGGGGGGATAAAAGGGGGCTGGCTTCTTTTGAAGGCATTGCTGCGGAAACGCAGTGCAATTACTCCTCCTCCGCTGTTTACAGGCCCCACTCCTGTTCTAAGGAGCTTCCCTATGGTCAGGCTAATCCCATTATGCTAAGTAAATCCATGGTGTTCTCTAATTGGCCGGCTAAAGTTAATCGAGCCCCCTCTGCCCACAGATCTGTATCACTTTACCAGTGGGCATGTAGTCTGAAGGAAAGCTTCCCTTCAATGAAGATCAGAGAGGCACAAGGCCCCATACCCAGGGGAAAAAGCCCACGGTTCTGAATGCTGGTTTCACCAGCTAACCAGTGGGACTCTTGTAAACAATTAGGCCTTGATATGCACTGAGTTTACCAACTGACACTTCAAGGCTTTTGTCTGCTTTGTAGATGAGAATAAAAAAAAATTAAACAGCCCAGTCCTTGATGGGAAATGCAGTACAAAATGTATGGCTCCTAGCACTTTATTGTTTGTTTGCCACCCTCTAGCTGAGTGCATGATAATCCCAGAAACATAGATGTGCCTCCAATAAAGTCAGAGGCTATCTCTCTGTTTACCCTGCAGTATCGCTGTACTATGAAGATGTCAGCAGATATAGGCTCAGTGGCCAGGCCACTGTTCCTCAACTGTGTCTTTGCCCCCACCCCACCTCCCAGCGGTCCTATTCATCTAACATGCTGCCCTCCCCCCACTGGCCTGCCATGCAATCAAGAGATCACAGGGGATCAGTCTCCTGCCACAGCCATAATATGCCCCCATGAGGGTCGGAGCTCCACAACCACGGCTGATCAGCATCAGCCCAGATAAGATTACAAAGAATACTGTTTTTACTGGGGACTTTGTGTAAACTGTGGAGGAAGGCACTGTGGGGTGCCGTGCCCTGTTCACTCACTGCCCCGCTGGGGAAGAGCAATAGATGGGCAAACACAATTCAAGCACAGGTGAAATTATTAGGGCCGAGTTTCACTGATTTAAAAATGGTGCCTGTTATGTCCCATTTCCTCCCTAGATCATGAAGGTTATTTGACTGTAAAGGATGATGATTATAAGTGGTTCCCCCAAGACACCAAAACCACAACAGCAGCAGGAAATGGCTGAAAAACGCAGAATGTTGAAGGACAATGTAACACACTTAGGATGTTGTGTTCACTGACAAAAAAAAATATATATGTCTACAACATCCCCAGGCTGCAGTGAACACCCTCTGATGCAGCATCTCCAGTGCAGCGTTGATGCAGTGCTGATGCACTATTTATACAAAGTATCGCAAAGCCTTGTAACTCACAGGCATCCAGAATTTGATAAAGCCCTTCCGCCTGGCTGAAGATAATGTGGACGGCACAGGTACGACCTCTTGGCCTGCTGCCTCTACCTGTGGTGCACTTTGCAAAGAGTTAAAAGATGCAGAGAAAATCAGATGGGCAGGATCATAATCAAATCTCAAAGGCGCCAGGGGAGCATTAGAGAGACTCCAGGAAGTCTCAAGAGTGGGGGGAGAGAAAGCCCGTCATTGGGGGCGCTCACGAACCGACCAGGCTGGCACGCCAGAATGATTGCGTCACAGGGACGCATTTGGGTTAAAAACAAAGACGAGCAGACCTCTGTTCCAGGCGGTGGCGAGCCTGAGCCGTCACTCTGATGTAAACAAGGATCCTTAAGCACTGAACCACACCACAGAAACAGGAGCTACAGCTATGAGCTACCAGAAAAGAAAACGAAATTATGATTATGACACATTACACAGTTTTAGCTGCAGGAAATTTTGCCGAACTGAATAGCGTTTATTGGGACAGGCTGTTCTTTAAACAAACACGTATATATTACGCGTTTTATATTGCCTGCACTAGTTTTCAAGGCAGAAAAGTTTTTAAGCCCTACCTATGAAAATAATCAAATTCACAGTGTCCAGAGTGAATATAAAATCCCAACGAATCATCTGTTCCCAGTATCCATTAATATATTCCACTGAATAACGTCTTAACTGGGGGATCAATATCCATGCATCCATTCATCTGTCCGTCTTCCATCTGCTTATGCAATACAACTGTGATGGGGCATTGACGTAATGTCCAGGTTATCAACCAGAGTGACCGAAGTGGAGACAAGCACACAGTTTGGTTACCATTAGTAACTAAGAATAACTCTACTTCTATCGTTACTCCCAGGCCTCAGAGAGCAGAAATAAGCCACTTCCGGGACAAACTACTTTTTTTAATATCACCTTGTCAGGACTGCTGTTGCTTCCCTGGAAAAACTCTGGAGCCACTCATTTCCCAAACTGACAGTTATACGCTGCTTGAATAGTGTTGAACATTTCAGGCAACTAAAACATATGTGCTTCTCCTACAAAAAATGATAACACCAGGCCACAAGAACAAAACCATGCGCACAGACACACACATTTCATGTTCCTCTAGGTTTCCCTTCTGCCTGTTTCAACTCTGCAGCTTTCTAGAGGTCAAACTTCTCGGATGGCCTGGCAGGCTGACGTTATTTATACCATGCTGTGATTGTCTCCATCAAAGCAGAGAATAGGAATTCTAAAGATAATCCACAATTATATACAACCTCTGTGGCCTGCCAGGCTCTATGCAGCCCCCCCTCGACTACCACCCCCCATCATAAATTCCCAGTATTCCCCCATCGGAGTCCAGCCAGGCAGCTGTCGCACAAAGGTAAGTCTCTCACGGCTGTAATTCACCCATCAGAAAAAATGGTTCCCATCATACAGCTGTTTACACCGTCTCCTCTGCAGAATACTGAAAATGAGGTGACAACAGATTGATGCAGAGATATTATAACTCCATGACATTCAAGAGATTACACCATTAAGAGAAAGAGACCTGGTTAAAAAAGGGCTGTGAACACTTGTAAATGTGGGTGATTTTTGTTACCAAGTTATGGAAGCTAAGATGGCAGTACGTTTAGAGACATATATCTGACAGAAGTAGGCTGGTACATTTGCCCTTGGGTTGATTTGATCTCTCCAACATCTGACTCAGGAGCAGATATTTGTGGAACCATATGTGGGGGGTGGGGCTGAAACTGGAGGTGGGGTGTGACTGTGATTGAGGAAGAGGATGGGGAGGGGGGTGCTGAAGGTGAGTGAAAAGGTATGTACAGGTTAAGGGCATGTTCTGGGGCATTGCGGCTGAGTGAGGCGGTATATATGTCACAGTTGAGGATCAGTGAATGCATCAGCTTTCCTGCCCTTTTTCCTGAAAGGAGAGGAGATCCCAGTCCTTAATCCCATTCCAGCCTACCCTTAATCTTTGCAGTCATGTCACCAGTTTAACTCGTTGTGTTATAAAAATGACCACAATGCTTATGAATTGCTCTGGATGTGTAAACTGACTAGAGCAGGATATGCTCAGTTGTCATCTTGTTTTATTTAACTGGCACTTAGCATGTGATACGAACTGCAGCATTAAATCATTAGTAGCTCTTGAGCTGGTACAACAAAGACCAGACGGAAAGCCTTCAATTGCTCCAGCATGTCTAAAGCTGTGAATGACAATGTGTGACACTGAATGAAAATCAAAGTATCAAGATATAAAATATCATAAACGCTGACCCATGGCTTTAATTTAGGCCTAGGTGCACCACGTGTAGATTAATCCATTACGCAATCTGAAATTCCACCTGAATAACTGATCCCTGATTTGCTCTGTACATTTGTTACATCCTGCCCGTTATGTCCACCTGACATCATTCCTCCTGTCTGCCTGTGTCCTGCCTTGTACTGGGCTTCTTGTTCTGATCCCTCACAGTCTCGTTTGTTTCCCTGCTCCGGTTCAGTGCAAAGAACCCCTTTTGTTCACCAAACACTGGCCTTCGTCCTTCGTCTTGCATCTTGTGACAGAAGACTCCACAAACTGTCTAGTGGCTATCCCTGGGAGCCTCTGGCGCTCCACATCTCTGCCTGCACACTTTCCCCTGCACCCAGCCTCCTCCCGGTGTCTGAGCTTCTTGTCCCCACTCAGCAATGGTTTTTGGACAACATGCTCATAGACCCGCTGAGCAAGAGCGACTTGGAGGAGCCCAAGGAGGATGAGGACCCCAGTGAGTCTGCAATTGTGCGGGTCGCCTCCTCTCGCCCCCTTCCCCATGTGGACGCCATACAGGGTTCACTGTGACAACAAGGACGACATGCCTGAGCTAATTCCTCCCGAGCCCTGCGTCTTCGACGCGGACTAATTCTCCGCATGCTCGCGATGTGGAGCCCAGCCAACAAAGGAACACTGCAGTTCCCTTGGTGCCCTCCTGCTCTGGCCCTGCTGGGCCCCACCGGCCCTCTGAGGCCCTTAGGTCCTTAGGTCCTGTGGTCTGGATGGACTGCGTCTTGCTGGTGAACAGGCCCAGTAGGGATTGCATCCCAGGGTCCAGGAAACTTCCCATTCCTTCCGTTCATGCTTTAATCCCTATCCCGGTTCTCTGTCCTAGCTTCATTTTGTCCTGGCCTGTGTCCCCTGTGGCCCTCTCTGGTATTTCCGTCCCTGTTACCGTGGTTGCTCTACCTGTTCACTCTGTCCCGATATGTCTTGTTGGGTGTCCTCTCTGCTGTCCCTGGTTTTGCCTTGGTCTATTCCGTGCCTCTAATTTTCTTATGTGTCTTGTCCCGTGTCCTGGGTTTTATGTTACTGGTGTTCCCAGGTATGGTGTGTTCAGTCTGTCTCTGTCCTTGTCTCTCCTACTCCCTGGTCCCCTTTGATGTCTGGAATCTTTCCTGTGGTTCTTTTGGTCCCTGGTCCAGCCCCTATCTATTCCATGCCCATTGTTGTGCCATGTGTCCTGTCCAGTGGCTCTGCCCTGTGCAGGTCTTGCATGTCTGTCCTGTGTAACCTATTGGTCTTGCCATGCCCTGTCCCATCTGGTGTCCTGTCTGTTCCTGGCCCTGTGTGTCCGTCCTTGCATTTGGTGATCCTTGGTCCCCTCTCCTGCTTGTTCTCCATGGCCAGAGGGCACGCCTTGGGGGGGGGATGGGACTGTTACGCCCTGCGCATCATGTCCACCTGACATCGCCACTCCTGTCTCTCCATGGCCTTCCCCATACTTGTTTGGACCTCTCACAGTCTTGTATGTTTCCTACTCCCGCTTGGTTTAATAAACCCCCTTTTGATCGCCAAATGCTGGCCTTTGAGTCCTTCATCTCATATCTTGTGACAACAGTAACACCACCTGGTATTTTATCCTATTTAAATTCTAGTCCAGAGTTCATAAACCCTTCATAAAGGCTATATTTACCCTATATAAATCCTAAAAATGAGTTCCTAACACCCCTGTAAGTGCTGTATTTTCCCCTATATAAACCCTATATAACAGTCTATAACACTTCCATGCATTCACATCTTAAGCACCTCCTTGCATACCAGTGTTCACACTGGGCACACCACAGACACTGTTTCAGTGACGGCTGTGCCTGGACCTGACATTACAGAGCACTGATATAGGGATTCTGCCTGATTTGCCACGGTGATAAATGCCCAGTCTCACACGAGCTATTTGTGAAACCCTAAAATTCCCTTCAGCAGCAAAGAAGTTCTGACTACCAGTTTTTATGTGAGACTGTTTCATCCCGGAATGTCTGTGCCTCACTGTCCGTTGCAATTAGCGACCACTGCACTCATTTTAACATGCAGCTTCTCCTAGGGGGGTACATCCTGATCACAGGGATGTGGTCATCAACCTGCCCCATGGGGAGGGCTCTTTTTTGGGTTATCACCACACAGTTTGGAAGTTGGGGGGGATTACCCTGTCAAACAATTACATTCTTATCACACTGCAATTACACTGTTACTGCACCGTAATACTGTCAAGTTCCAAGGCGTGACATGTTATTGGCCATGCCAGTTCCCAGTAGGGGTAGCACCTGGTAAGGTGGCCCTCTGTAACATTCAAAGAATGGCCAGAACCATGAGTTTCCTGAATCACACTGCCCCGCACTGCATGTCGGCAGGCCCAGTTCATACTGATAGTTCCCACTGCCATCGATTTGTCTTTCAATGTCAAGAAGGCATCTCTGATGTAAAATAATAACACCAGTTTAGTGTCCCACTTTGTGCATGTAACAGACAGGCAGCACATGGGCAGGACAGACTGTCAAGGTTATAGCAGGGCTATGGTGCTCTGAGAAGCACAGACCTGTAGCGGGCAGCACCCTGACAGGCATATGACTGGGGCATGGTCTCCGTCCTGTCAGAGCACAGGTGGGGTGGGGGCCAGATCAAACACAGAAAGGGGGAGGGATCGTGTTTCTGCACAAACGAGAGCATGAGGGCTGAGGGGCCTGGTGGGCAGACTGGGGCCATCCTGCCCCCGTGTGACCGCACTGAACAAACAGCCACTGAGAGCCCAGATCTCAGTGCTCCCGGCGCTGACCCCCTCCCCACCGCCACCATCCATCCCTCCTGCCGATAAATCAGCCCGGCACAGAAGGCACTGCAGCATGAGGAAGGACCCCTGGGGAAGGGTTCTACTTTGGATGGGTAAAGTGTCTATGAGGCTAATCCAGAACTAGTATCACTTCAACTGGAAAGTTTGTTTCCCTTTGTGGCTTGGTAGAGGCATTGCTTTTGGATCTCTGGTATCATGCAGATGTGGGAACCACCAAACAGAGCCATTTCAATCATGGAACACAATTAGGCCCGGCCATAATTATCTTCTTCATGAAAACAACTAAAAATGCCATTCTAATGAATCTGTTAATGGTGTTTCATTAATGAAGTAGACTACTTTGTTTCAGCAGTTGCCGGTAATGATAATGTTCACTAAGCCACGCTCAAAAAGGAGCCTACAAAAGGCTGGGAATTCACTGTAGCACTGTGCCAATACCCCGAGGACACCCTGCCCAGACTCCTGAACCTTCAGTGCCCAGACCAAATGATCAGACCCTTATTTCACATTTATTGTCTCTGAGGCTCCTGCTTAGCCTAATAAATGACTGACAGCTCAAGGTGGGCCTGGGACTCTTTTTGTGGGCTCTTTGTATTTCTCCAGCAGGTCAGCGAGGATCAGGGTTTAACAACGATCTGAGGACGAGAGGGGAAAACGGCCAGAAAAGGTAATTGCTTTCATATGCCGTGTTATTGGCTGATTTAAATAATCACAGGCAGACAGATGGGGGGGGGGGCGTGGTCAGTGGGACTCAAACCTGACCCCTCCCCCACCCCCAATACCTAGAATTTGGGCTGGGGAAGGAGGGGTACCATGATGAAGCCCTACAGAGGATGAACATTAATCCTCCTTGAGTTAGCCATGTTGAAAATGTTAGATTTTACTTTCGGGTTTCATTTTGTATTTCAGAACACAATCCCCAAATCACCCCCCTCTGGTGGATCCGTCTTTGCTAGGAACAGAAATAGGTGCACTGACAGATCATCTACACTATCAGCAGATTCATTTGGATGAGACCAATGCGGCGATGTGTGGCGGGAAGCATTGGGTTTAAGGAGTTAATGGCTTCTTACCACTTTTGTTCTGACAGAATTAGGAGCCTTTGCTTTCCTTAAGAACAGACAAATTTGCTCAGAGATTACAGATGCTAATGATCAGCGTACAAATGCCATTAAAATAGAGAATCTCACCAGAAAGATCCCTCTTCAGCTTCCTGATGTCTTTCGTGAGGTCATCAAACTTGACTTGAGCAGCAAGAAAGAGGTCTTGGGGCTCGGGCAGTGGGAAAATGCTTTTCTCTGTTCCAGCGTGCTGGAAATTAGCAAAAGAAGACCCATAAAACATTATCTTACTATTACCCAAAACTGCTTACCATGGGTTTACACAGCTTACCTTTACATAACCACCATAAGCAAAATCCTCAGTTCCTCAATTAGACAAGTACTATACAACAGGGGGCTGTTAGGAATCATAAGTGATTGTGACTCACCTCATCGAAGTTGCGTAGATAGTAGGAGACCACATAATCCACCAAACTGATGCGGTTGTCCTGGAACACAGAAAAACACATTTAATAACTGCAGAGCACCAGGAAGGGTGGAGGGCCACTGAACAAACTGCAAGGTGTGCTAATGAGGCCCTACCCGGCTTTTGACGTCCTTCAGTTTGGGCAGGATCTCGAGACCGAAACCATCCGCCTGGCCTCTGGTGCGGTTGCCCCCATTCATGTAGTTCCCTAAGGCCAGTACCAAGCCCATAATCTCCTTCACGCTGTCTTTCTCAAGCAGGTCCTGTAGCAGATGGGCATCTCACAAGCCTTGAACCAACTGTGCACAGCCAGCACATTGGCCAGATTCTAACCATGAATCCACAAGCGCTGCTGTCACCTCATGCTTTAAGCCTCTGCTCTGCATCAGAGCACAAACCAGCTTTTTTGCTCAGCATTTTCTACCCATTCTCCCACTCATACTCCCCTCTCGCCTGGACCCCCCAAATACACACATTACCAGACAGCAGCGACTGTGAGCGATGCATTGTTTAAAATGGAAAAGGCCGAGGTCGCCAGCTTGCTATTTTGAGAACCAGGAGAGGAGAATGACTTGTGCTCTCCTCTGTCGTATCTCAAGTTCCTTGATACAAATCACAGGCCCTGAAAGTCAGCAGGTCAACACCATACACACAACCCTCTGGGAGAAGGATCCTGGCTACTGGCAACGAGATGCGAACCAGCTAAAAGCCACTGGGGATAAAAGGGCAGGTGGGGGGATTATGGCCGGTGTCTTGCCTTGCACACACGGGACACAATCTCCACTTTGCGATGGACAGCGGATATACCATCAAAGAAGACAGACTGGAATATGATGCAGTGGGCTCGACCAGAGAAGTCAGGAATTAGGGACAGTTCGTACAGGAACCTGCAGATGGGGGAAAATACAGAAGAAAACAGAATGTTCTGGATTTCGCCGCAATTCCAGGCATCACTCCACTAGAAATCACATAGATGTATTTTAAGTGACCCAATTTTACTTAAACACGACTTATTTGGACAAAAGAATGGAATCAAACAAGACACCCTGTTCTGATACTGTGAAGGGTCCTGGGCAGCATCTGAGTATAATAGTAATAATAATAATTTAAAAAAGTGCTTCATCACTCCTTGATCATCCAACCAACTTAGCAAAGTTCACATAAACACAAGCATGTTTGAGAAAAGGAGTAATATCCTCAGTGATTAGTCTGTTGATGTAGTTAGAGAGTAAGGGGATATGACTCACTCTATGTGACAGCTAATTCAAACATGGCAGCTCTACCACGAGCGGGCGGCTAGTTGAGCTGCCTTTATTGCAAAGGGCCAGCATGGAACCAATCAAAATAATACGCTCTGAGGAGACAGGCAGGCACCGGTGAGAAACTTTCACAATGCACCTTTGCACTAACTGTGGCCATTGATGGACCCTTCAAATTGTGTAAATTGTGTGTACCCTTGACACGGAGCGGACCGTGCTGTAAGAAAGTAAGCATTCCGGGACGGTGGAACAAACAGGAAACTGACGTCAGAGCCAGAGCGGTGGTGTTTGGCTTGCTACTGACAGCGTAAACACGCAAGGGGAAAAAAGCCTCGTAAGTCCTGCAAAGCGCTGTTTATATACAGTATCACACTAAGGCATTTCACTGACAAATGGAGAAGCTCATGATTAATTGAGAGTTTTGTTTCGGGAAAGCGGTGAACTCCACTGAAGAGTGACTCCCCGTCGTACAGTTTCCAAGGCCGGCACGTATTAAGCATAATGATAGTTATCATAAACAGGCTTGAATGAGCCCTTGTTTTACGTGCTGCTGTGGTCAGTGTCTGAGGTGCCCCGTGTCCAGCCGCAGAGACGCTTACTGTTCAGGTTTGTCGAGCAGCTTGGCTGCCTCCTCACCAGAGGTCTCGTAGTGCTTCTTGATCTTCTCCAGCTCATCACTCTGTGCTCGCTGCAGTGGGGGAGTGTGGTGAGAGGGAGACATCAGGAAAAAAAACCATTGCCATAAGAAAAAAAAAGGAGGGGGGAATTTTCCTGAAAAACAGGCTACCAGCAGCGAGAAGATGTCAAAGAGGGGGCGAAGTTGACAATAACATAAAAAATGTGACATAATGCTTAAGAAACAATAGGCAAGGAGCAGGCTAATATTAATAAACCCTGACATGATATAAAAAACTGAAGCTCTCTTCTGTCTCTTGCCCTGATGGATTGAGTTCTCTTACATACTTACATTTTCATACAAGGCCTCAATGGTCTCCAGGTCCACTACAGTGTGGTCCACAGTCAGAACAGCTGGAACGGTAAATGTCTTTATCAGAGGCATTTTCTTATAAAGGGGAATTCGGGCAAGCATGCTATCCCAATTAACTGCTGCCTACATTTGGAAACCGTGCAGATTTTTTTACCCTGCAAAGTAAAAGAGGATAAATGCATACAGTCATGGTATTTCCTGTACCGTACCAGTGACAGCCAAAGAGCCAACAGGTTTTATATCCTACACCATTGGTTCTCAAACCAGTCCTTGGAGACCCCCAGAAGGTCCACATTTTTACTCTCCCCTAATTCCCTGGGAATTGGTAGAGGGCATAAATGCGGACCGTCTGGGGTCCCTGAGGACTGGTTTGAAAAACACTGTCCTACACTGCAGCATGGAGGCATTTGAGGTATATCTCCATATTCTGCCAGACACAAACAGAGTGTTCAAACTACCTCAGCAAATATAAATAAATGCATAATATTCGTCTTAGTATGGAAGCTGAGAAAGGCCATAACATATCACAGTTTTTCTCCTGATAACAGAATTACTTTGAAATAATTTGAAATCTTGAGAAAATGGATGTCATTTTTTTCTTAACGAAGTGCTCATTTACAGTGATCCCTCGCTATATCGCACTTGAACATTCACGGCTTCACTGTATTGCGGATTTTATATGCAAGCATATCTAAATATATATCGCAGATTTTTCGCTGGTTCACGGATTTCTGCAGACGATGGGTCTTTTTATTCCTGGTACATGCCTCCTCAGTTGGTTTGCCCTGTTGATTTCATACACGGGACGCTATTGGCAAATGGCTGAGAAGCTACCCAATCAGAGCACCAGAATGCAAACGGCGCATGACTGCAGTGTTCGTATTTTAGAAATATGATACTAATATTAAAGGAATAAT
>JAAGVU020000025.1:171280-201170 GCA_011763525.2 Mormyrus iriodes
CTCCCCAAACGAGCTTGATGGGCCGAATGGCCTCCTCTCGTTTGTACATTTCTTATGTTCTTATGTTCTTATGTTGTCCTTCCTGACTAAAAACACATGGTCCCTACTGGCTGTCAGCCTACCCCAGCTAGCATACAGTATTCCATTCCATTTTTAAGTACGACATTTCTCTGGTTAACCACAAGAACGTACATTTGTAGTGTCTGATTGTATTCTGGTAGTCCTGTCAAGGGAAGCACCATTTTTCTGCTTTTGTTTCACTAAAATCAAAGTTTCTTGTGGGTACAGTGATGAAGCACACATTCACACGCATGCATCATTCATGATGTGAGAGCCCTACAATGCACAGCTGAACTTGGCTGAAAGTCAGTACTGTGGGAAAAGGAGGACTCCAGGTCCACCCGACACTGTAGACCGAGCGCTGCAGGAAAAGGCTGAAGGTATGGATGTCTGTGGCTACCTGGGCTGTATCAGATGTCAGGCCAGCAGGGTTTTATGGACCTGCCTGGAGTGACCAGACATGTTGCAGAGACACGGGCCAACCTGGAGCCCTACAAGATTGATCCAGGGTGCAGATAGATTGGGAGGGGATGATGAGTGAACGGATACTCCTGAATCACATGGATCTCCGCAGAAAATGTGCTGAGGTGCCAATGAGCGAGTCCGATTGCATCATGGTAACTAGCCACTGCAAAAGACCTCTGTAAAACAGACACAATGCCAGGTCTCTGATTGTGGGAAGTTACTCAAACAGGCCCTTTGATGCACTTCTTCAGTAAGAAAGTATTGCGGCTTTGGATATCTGAAATGTCTGATACAAGATGACATAACAGACAACAAATCGGCTTACCTCTTAGAGGAAAGAGGCGAGCCAAATCTCACAAACAGTCTTTTCCTATTCACACTGTCATTGTTCTAAATTCATAGAACCAAATGATTTCTCGTTATACTTACAGATCTTAGCCACATTCGAAAAAAACATGCATATGAAATCCAGGCTTTCTTAAAAAGAATTTTTTTCAGTAAAGGTCACAAAAGTAGCTAGATACAGCACTACTACTGACAGCTAACAAGAAATCATAAAAGCCAGGAATTTATTCCCAGGCTTTGTATCGCTTAGTTTATAAGCCGTCATTGGCTTATACGCGTAATGTGGACCTGGGTCTTGTGAGGTTTCTCCTGAGGTGTGGTATATAATGCCTCTCTGATCCTCAACTCACTCGGCTATCAAAAAAGCACCACAAACCCCAGCGATGAGACTGCTGGGGAAAGTAGGAAAGGGTGAAAGGATGTGCATGCAGACAGGGAGCTGGCACACATTGTACCTTCTAAGAGTCTGATTCCATTTAAGGCTGAAATACTTGTAAACGAGGCTCCAAACTCTAAGGAGCCAAGCATGGGACAAAGATGCTGGCAGGCTGGGTAGAAGAAGGCAATGCGTCACCTGCCCTTGTGCCATTCCCTGACCAGAATTTAGGGGTGGGTCTTACTGGGGGTGGGAGGCAATCTGAATCCTGACCAGAGAGAAGATGAGCAATGTTTAGGTTGACATTACACCCAAAAATAGAACATAATGAACTGGTTGTCTTGCACTGTTGAGTCCAAAAGAAGCTGCCCGGAACCCGGTGTTATCCAAATACAGTTCATTATTTACTCTTGATGCCAAAACAAGATCCTCCTAACACGCAATTGCTACAGCCATTAGCTGAGAAAAGATTAAATCAAACAATAAAACTCACAGCTCAGAATTTTATGTATACTGTGAACCGACCAATAATAAATCAAATGCATTACATCTAGGGCTGCTTCTAGATGGTGAAAAGACAGATGGCTGGTTCAGAAGAAAAAACAGAAGAGAAAATCTGCCACATCAAGATGGCACAATAAAAGCAAAAATAGAAGAGTAAAATCACAAAGCAGTCACATTATCCTGCATCTCTATTTTATTAGCTATGGGATCCTGAGGCCTTTCTGCTTGGAATACCTGCCCACTTGATAGCCAAAACTGAAACGGTGAGGTCAAACTGAAACATGCACTCCTTTACCTTGAAGGTTAAGGTGTGCCATCGGGTTTTTGTGCTACACCAATTCTTGCAATGCCTACCAGAATAGGTCCAATTCGCCCTCTGGTGGTAGCCATAAAATTGCCTGCAAAGCAAAGCAGACTAACAGACTAAGGTGAGGCTAACAAAGTTCAAGTCTAGATGGTTCATTTCTGCACTGAATCATCCTTCCTGTGCACTTTCATTCTGCTTTACAAGGAACAGTCAAACAAGTAGCCCCTGCGTTCAAAAGCCAGTGCTACCAACTCATTCTACCTTCTTAAAATGACATGTCTATGTACAACAGCCCCACCTCAGGCCTCAATGCTGAAATTTCCATACTTGTGAGTCTCATAATTGTAGCTTATTGCCTTGGTCCATAATTGTAACGTATTGCCTTGGTCTTTGGAGAGAACAGGTGTTGCTGAAAAACAAGACAGATACTAGATAGGTGGCTACTGGCTAGACTTTATAGACCCACCTTCTTAGCTTTGGTTTTTTCCTCATAAGTGTCAGATAAGGGCTTCCTCTTTGCCTGCAGGGTGGCTTTGGAGAACAAGTCCTCAAACTCCTTTGTGTTGATGATGTCTGGCTCTTGCAGAGAACCCCAGAGGGTATTGTTGCTGATGGGAGAAAGGAACATTGAGGTTCAGCCTGGCCTTGATTTAAGTACTTGGAGACAGCCATTACAAATGTGTGATACGCTTCACCTCATAACTTCCCTTAAAAAGTTATCCATATGGATAACAGTGCCTTACTGCCCTTACTGAAAACAACAGTGTGATCTCAGGCCAAGCTGAACCCCATGAGAGATAAACAACCTTGTTGCGGTTTATGCAATGTTTACTCAGGCTGTTCACTGTTTATTTCCATTTTTGAGCCTCAGTTGACATTTTCCTGAGTGCAGATTCACACTAAGAAAACGAAGAGCAGAAATACCCACTTAAAATGAGCAATTTATTGCTGAAGATTCAATCTGCAAATTCATGAGTTGGTGGGTTTCAGAGTTGACTTATTTCATTTTTTAAAAAACATTTAAAACAAGCTACTGAGAAGAAGTGGAGTATTTAGTTTCTCTGGTTGCCCAGTAACTTTAGAAACAAACACAGGGAGTCAGATGGTCTGAACAGGAGTCTCATGGAGGTCAGTCTTAACTCCCTACCTTTGTTTTCCATTCCTCGTCACATAAAAAATACAGTCTGGGGAATGCAGAGACTCCAAGCAATGATAAGTGATACACCCCTACAGCTCTTGCTAATGAAAGTAGAGTGCCATTTAGACGTGACCTAGATCAGGCAGAATCAAGGCTGGCCTGGTGTGACTCGGCTTGTTCTCCGCGATAAGGTGCGTCGGGGTCACAGTGGTGACTTACGAAGGGGCCCATGAGGGATTATCTTACGCATCCTTGTGTGACCCAATTTCCTGCACGAAAGTCGTTTTTCAAAATGACTGCTCTGCTCATCTCTTGATGGTATTTATACAGAACAGTGCTACAGCACCTAAAGCTTTTTTCTAACACTTGACAGCACGCTATTGCTATTGCATGTGTGCTGTGTACTTTCTAATATAGCCCCAAATGGCAAATTTCTCTTGTCAGTGGGCAGATAAGAAATCTGATATCCATGAAATTTCCTGCTTTTTATTCTCTACATGCCCATAGTCCATTTTGCATAAGATTACTGAGCAAAGCACTTTAATTTTCAGACCAACGGTTTACTTTGAGACATGACTTTCCTCATTATGCCTTAATATTTCATGTCTGGCCATTTTTTTCAGCTTAGACTGAGCTGTTCTCAGATTCTCAGAATCGCATCCAAAGCCATTTTTCCTGCTTGTACACCAACTTCCATCACACCCAATAAAACAAGGCTCAGCTGTTCAAATGTGCTTCTGATCTGGTGGCTATATTTCCCGCACTCAGCTCTTCTTCCCATACGACTTACTTACTATTTCCATGTCCTGCCCTCTGTAATGTGACTTGCTGTTCCTTCTGAAGTACACAGGCACAGTCACCATTATCACTACAGTCTCTATAAACACTAATCACAGAAAGCAGCCTCAGCCTGTATTATGAAGGTGGGACAGGGAAGTTGACCCAAAGACTATAAATGACTGAGTCATGGGTCATAGGTTAAATGCCACTGAAAAGGTCCAAATATTACCAGTCAACCAAGTTAATATCCCAACTATCTGTAAATTGCAGAAGCTGAAATGGTCTTAAAACTACCAGAATTGTTCTACCTAAGCAAATATAGATACAATCACACTAATGTATATCATCTAAAAACCTATGACAGAGAAACTATTTTGCAATTCTGTGTGGACCGCAGGCTGGTTCCTGTTGAACCACAGCAGGTGAATCTCTTTATACCTTCATCCACATGGAACATTTACAAAAAAAATGACTTTTACAGTGTGTTCAGTAGGTATACGTGTGTGACCCAAGTTTTAATGTGATTCACATTTGCCATGTACAACTCACTTGTAAAGTGTAAAGTACTTTAAAGTCCTTTATAAAAAGTCAAATGTGTATATATTTTCACACAGCTCATAAAAGTCAGATTAGCACATATGCCTGGCACTGTTTAAGGTGTTCAGTGCCCTCCCCCATAGAAGTTTGGTCAGAGGACCACAGGGGTTTACCAACACAATATGTCTGAGTTACACATCAAATTTCACACTTCGACTTGTACTTCATCTGGAAAATTAATGGCGGACATGAAACCACTGTCACTGGATGGGCCCTTGGCCGTCAGTGTGTTAATCAGGTGTCCTCTGCTTCGTCCCTTAATCCCCCTAGTGGGCCATAATGATTTCAAATGATAGGCCCCCCCAAGACCACTTGCCCATCATAATATGGTCAACATCTTAGCCAAACCAGCAGTGCCATTCTGGGAAGGTGGGTACATACTTGTTGTCCTGGATCTGGATCCGGGTCCAATATAAGGGCTTCATAGGACAGGTGGGCTCCACAGCTGGCTTACGCGGGGCTTTCTCCACTGCCTGGTTGAAGGCAAGCAGTCCACCAGGGGGTGGTGGTGGTGGGGGACCTCCTCCAGACATAGGTGGAGCAGGAGGGGGCCCTGCCCCAGGTAAAGGAGGCGGGGGAGGGGGGCCAGCTCCAGGCAGTGGAGGAGGTGGAGGGGGTGCTGCCCCAGGAAGAGGTGGGGGAGGTGGGGGCCGTGGGGGCCCTGCTCCTGGTGGTGGGGGTGGCTGTAGAGAACCAGCAATGCCACGGAATGGGGGAGGAGGTGGTGGGGCAGGTGGTCCTGATTGGCCAGGCAGGGGTGGAGGTGGAGGGGGTGGTATATCCCCAGAGCCTGGCTCCGCCATTCCCACAAGGCTCTGGTTGATGGATTCGAGGTTAAGTTTTTTCGGCATGTTCTGGCCTGTGGCCTGGGTGACCTGGCCACTGTCACCCTCGGGTGTTTTGATGAAAGTCTCACGGTCTGTCTGGACGCACACATTCCGGTAAGTCTTAGGCAGGTCATCCTCTGTGGAGACACAGGCCTCGCGTGTCAAGCTGCGCTCCTGGCCTGGCTCAAAGCCCCGTTCTCGCTGCATTTTGGCGATGGCTGCCTCCAGCTTGGACAAGGAGGCGGCATGCTCCCCTCGCAACTCAAAGATCTTGAGCTGGAAATCAGCCTGAATGATGGACAGGGAAATCTGCATTAGTCACTGCGGCAAGGATGTTGCCAAGATAAATCATGATGTGCATGCAGGTCTACACAGTAGGTGTTTCTCAGTACCAAAAATGTAAAGATCGTACTTGTGGTCTTGGCAAAAGCAGCCTTGCTAACTTGACTCCCAAGAACCAACTTAGGACGCAATGAATCATGAGATTGTTCTCATTTAGCAAGGAATCAATCAATGCATCCTTGATATTTGGGGCAGGGTAAGAACAAGTTCCGGGGAATTTTACTGTCCTCTGTACTTCTGTTTTCAGTATTGGAACTGGTCTTCAACAATGGAAGATGACGTAAAACGGTTACACGAGAGTAAAAGTATGCATATTGAGAAACACCCAGTGAAATCCACAGAATCAGTAGAAGTTCATGCAGAACTCCACACTGTCAACACACAATGAGACAAGCGATCTTCCATTAGCATAAAACTGACAAAAATGATTTCACCATTTAAGCACTGCGGTACATTCCTTTCAATGGCACAGCCTTTGTATGAAAGAAAAGTAAGGTAAACCAAAAAACACAAAGACTTATAAGCCAAATGTTTATTGAATGTTTGTAACATGAAAATAACACAGTCGAATTTGAAATGATGAGGTTTTTTGAGTATGCGTGCAAAATGTGCTCACAGTCAGACTGAACAGCAGACTGGGCTGGAAGGAAACAATTTAGCAATAGAAATGACACATGTTGCTCGTTAGAGTGCGGTCAGCACAAAGCTGCGTTTGGCACGTTCCAGTCCTTTCCCAGTGTTTCGGTTTATGTTTATGAATGTCAATATCATGTTTGATTTCTGAAAGTGACTCAATGAAGCACGCAAGCAAAATGAGTCGAAAAATGCCAGCACTGAGGTAACGCAATCTCGATGCCCCTGGGGGCCAACAAACTGTCTGTCGGCAATGTCTGAAGTTCATCTGAAAATGAATGCGCCTTATTAAACCTGTAAGGTTAGTACAAGTAAAATCCCAAATGTAGATTTTTTTATGATTCTGTTAAGCTAATTATTAAAGTTGAAACTGGGAATGCCAAATATGTTTTGGATACTCCATTATTTACTACAGTTACTCCGTAGAACTGTACAATTATGCAAAACATGGAAGCAAAATTAAAATGAAATAACATTACTTTAAGGCTTACACAGCAACTTCACTTTTAAATAACCTGGAGACAATGTTTTCCGGTACCATTTATTCTAATCTCAGAGGCAGGACTCAGATCAAATATATTTTACACTGCTCCTGGGAAACTTTACCTCTTATTCTTGGAAGCAGTGGTTCTGTTGGACAAATAGTGCATTGCAGCTATACACAAAGGCATGACTACAAACTTATATTACTTACAGCCTCTTGATAAGTAACAGGGATATTCCAAACAATATATTACAACAATAATGTAAGCCTTTAAACCATGGAAGAGACAGCTCCAGCCACAACAATATAATAATAACATTTTTGGATACATTCAGCTTGGTAATGGCTACCAAATCCCACATACTAAGCAGCGATCTCATTTCACTCAAGCAACTTGGAGGAAGTGAAGAAGTTCCATCTGGAAGCTGTTACGACGTCACTGTGACCTCCTTCTGTCACAATCAACATGATTACAATGATAGGGAATAGGGAATGGGTGCTCAGGTGTCTGGATGGGCACTGTGTAAAGTTGAAAAATGTAGACTGGGCACCAGGCAATAAATACATAGAGAGAGAAGCTAAAACCTAGACCTAACAAAAGATATACTAATCTTATCTTCTGACTACATTTTAAAATAATTTTCATCTAAACAAATATGCAATCAAGAACTACGCCACCTGTATATAATATCAATATGTCTATATATGTATATGTGCAAATCCTGCCTGCATGTGTCATTGGCCCATGCTATTGGCTAGCCATTTTCTGCACTGGTAAACCAAAACTTCTACACTCTGCTTAAAATAGAGCACTGACGTAAGTAACTCCCATCAGCAACTAGTTCAGTGGATGGGAGCTTGAAGGGAATTTTTCACCTCATCATTAGTGACATCTAGTGTGGTAGAAAATAACTGCAAGGATAATTTAAGCTCTCTCTTACATCAAAGGAATGTTCAACTTTCCCATTAAAATGATTGCAGTACCACTCAGTTCAAAGAATACAATTTGCTTTTGGCAATGTGGTGCTATATCTGTCTTGTGCTGTCGACTGTTTCAGAAGACAAGGTCATTTTTAATTTTTGTATGACAATGCAAGAGGATCTGCCCCACAATTATCTATGATATGTGCTTGTTTCAGGTCCTGTTGGAAAACAGACTGATTCTTTCCTTCTCCGTCAGATTTTTCATGTTCCTCTCTGGCAGCCAGCCATCTTGTTATTTTGACCTTTTGACAACTTCTTTGCCAACTACAATTCAGTAGTAATGGGAGAACCAGTAATGTATCAGGAGAGAAATGTGGATATGAAAATTACTGCAGGAGGGATTATAGCATACTGTGCACCCCCCGCGCAGTAATCCCACACATCTTGAATCTCCCATCAAAATGACCACAGCACACCTTCCCTGAGATTTATTCAATTCAACATGGAACTTACATGCAGTTTCTCCACTTCCTCTTTGCATTCTCTCTTCAGCTGAAGAAGGGCAGCCTGGTGCTCTAAGGACAGAAAAGCACATCTGAATCTGAAGTAACCGAAGAAAACTTTATGATAAGTCAACAGGTATTTATATAATAATCATCCTACCATTTCCAAATGTATTATAACAACACATCCAAATGTTAGAACAATATTCATAGATATTATGACAACTGTATACCAATTAAAAAAAATCCACTGGGTGGCAGTATTGTTGCAAAACTCCTTATGCATCTGACTGAATAAGAGTCTCGATATTGCTTCTTTGCATGGACATCACTTCAACCCACAACATTACCAGACACTGAAAAAGTGAACATGTGACTGCAACCTTTGAAGGTGTCCTTTTTTGCAACAATTTCAGATGCCCCAATCATGAGTGACACACGTGGTTTACCAATCTTAGATCATTTTTGTGGCTGGATTTAGTTGTTGCTGCATAGTAAGTTCTAACACCTGCACCAGACTTGGTATTCAAATCATTTGTCCATCTGTTTACAAACTTAATTCATACAGCTGTTTCTTTTTGTAAACAACCTGCCCAAAGATACAATAATTTTGCTCCACTTGTGTCCAATGATCACATTACACAATGGTTCTTAATCACAACTACATGAACCTTGTGTTCGTCGCCAAAGCATCATACATAAATAATGTTTAATACCATGGACCCCCACACTAATTCCCCGACACAAACACCCTAAAAACTGTAACCTGCAACCCGGTCTCCTGGCAGCCAGTTTACCCTGATTAGCATTCCTTCAACACTACTGGACTGATTGCTTACATTATCCATATGATTTAAGTGCAGGGTCAGCTAAGGACAAGGCACATCGTTAGAGGGAATTATGGTTAGATGCCATTACCGAGAGTGGTGTATCGATTCTATGGCAACAAACTGGTCATCTAGATGTAATTAAGATTAGAAATTAATCATGCTGCTCTGGTGACATATGGGGAAGAATGACAGCATGGCTGAAGTTTTCTGCAGAGCAATGTAGATCAAGTGTTTGCAGCTAAGAGGGTCCATTGTACCAATGATGTTCTCTGTGGATGCAGCATATGTACATGGGGAACATAACCCTCCCTCCCTCACAGGGTACACTGTGGGCCACAATCAGCTCTGCAGCAGACAATTTCATTTTGCTGTACATGCACACAATGACAATATAGCTGACTTTAGACAGCTTCCCATGATTCACAAACAAGTTTTAAGAGGTTAGACAGTTTAGGTAGGTAGGACACTAATGGTTTACAAAACTTCAATATAGCAACAGTTCAGCAGAAGAGCCAGATTTCTACAAATTCTAATTAGACTCTGGATTGCACTACATATAAACATACATACATACATAAATATTTAAGTGTTAAGCAACAGACATTTGGCAACACATGCACTGTGACATAGTTAAACATTGACATAGTGTTTCCTGGTAGATAAACAGCTTGTACTTGAGGCAGTGGCTAAGGTGTGTAACCACTCCCGCAATAAGAATGTCAGCAGCTGGTCATTGGCCGGCCCAGGTTGGTTCCTGGTAACATCAAGCACCTGCTGCATTTTCAGGTGTCTGTGCCTACTCACAAACCTACATCCGCATTCACCTGTCTGCAGGTTGATGGGTCACTGAGCAAAGCTCCCGCATCCTCATCTCTAAGCCTTTTAGCCAGCACTTGCTGTAATGACACTGTACAGCTCAGAATGGCAAACTAAAACCAGTCAAACCAGAGAGACCTGTTTCAAATCTGCAAATGTCTATGAGCTAAAAGGTAAAAGCCCAAGAGGTATAATTAAATGTGCCCTTTTTAAGGACTGTTGCTGCTGGTGTGCTTATGTCTGGAGCTAGAAGTAGAGTGCCTATTCTCCCCAAAGCTACTGGGCAATTCCTGGAATAACAGTTTCAATGCCTACCATTGTCCAGCATGTTCCTTCCTTTAAATGGATTTAGACGGGGCCTCGTGCTCTGGATGCCCCAACACAGACTATGTGATGTGTGTATTTGTTTGTGTCGGTTCAAAATTAGATTAAACTGCTGACATTAAATATGTTGGATAAGGATGCATTTATCCTTGTATTAAGTGAAAAGCTCAGACAGATCAGAGAGTGCAGCAAGAATTCCAGTGTAAGATATGGTCTACAGTTGGGCCTCACCTGCCTCCGTATACCTTAGGCCCACTTTCTCCACCTCATCCTTGGGCTTGGGTGGGGGCCAGATAGCCTGTAGCCGCCCTGGTGTACGGTCCTCACTATCGCCTGGTGAGGTAGCCTCAGACTGTGGGACAAACATGTGCACAGAGAAACTTATTAACAGGCTACAGTCTGTAGGTCTGTAGCACAACATCAGCATTACACGCAATATTGAAGAAATGCAAAGTTCTTGTATAAAGAACATTGACATTACTAAACGGGAGAACTGGACACAAACATGTGCATAACATTTAATCAGCAAGAAAATGTAATTGATATCCAGTAAAGCATCTTAACATGGCACTTCATATGGTTGGAGCGCAGTATTCAGACAGTCCTGGGGTTGTTTGCAGCAGCATTTCTTGATATTAAAATGTAACATCAGATGAGTTATGCTAATAATATGAAACACTACTTTGAATCCTATATTTTTACAAATACCGATGATATCTTTACATTAGTTTGTCAGCTCTCTTTGCAATCTAATTGCGCAGAATTATCAGAACAATGATACACAGATGAATTAAACTGAAAAAGTAAGAGTAAGTTGCGGAAAGCTGATTGCAATGACATACTTTTCCATCTGTTAAGTCTTTAGTATCAGCTGGTTTGGAAAAAGATCTCTCAAATATTGCTTTCAGGACCTCCTTCTCACTTTTTATTTTCCTCTTCACAGCTTCCAGGTCCACAGCCTCTCCAGCATCCTTTTTAGGTGCCTTCGGGCTAAAAAATGCTTTGAAGGTGTCAAATGGTGTTTCCAGAACTTTGTCAGCATCCTCCACCGAGGTGGCTGGGTGCAGATTCCCCTCTGTCCCCTCCTCCCTCAGGTCAGGCTCTTGGTCAGCCAATGGCTTTGTCACAGGCTCCTTTCCCTCAGTTTTACCGCTGTCCAGTGTGAGGCGCTGGGTCAGCTGCTCCAAAAAGTTGCTCTTGAGTTCATGCGCAGCTCTGGGCTTCTTGCTCGGCAGTGGCTCATTGAACAACCGAGCTTTGTTGACTGGCTTCTTCAGCTGGAGTAGGGCCAAGTCGGTGTCTCTTTGTCTGATTTCGGCCACTGTCTCCCTCTCCTCCCCCACTGCTCCCTTCTTCAGTATCCGCAACCCGCTGAAAAGGGCGGGGAGCTGGAAGGGCTTCTCCCCAGGGGTGCTGGAAGGAAGCTGCATGCCCCCAGAGAGGGATTCATGGGGCGAGACCAGTGATTTCCTCCTGCTATCAGACACACCCTTCTGGCTCCTGAGCAGAGAAGGCATGGTGGTGGTCTGGCTTTCAGTGGAGGTATCTTCCTGATCAGGTGCATCCATTGAGTCTGTAACTAAAGGATTCTCCCCAGGATCAACATCAGTCTGCCTTGTGGTAGTGGAGGAGACTGGTGCAACATCTCCAGTGGGGAAGAGCCAGGGCTGTTCTGGAAGTTCCCCAAAATCAGCTGTCTCAGCTGGGATTGGAGATCCAGGCTCAGGGTGGTCATCCTGCTGCGTACTTAGGGAACTGTCCACTAAATGTAACCCTTTAGAACTCTCCAGAGGGGCCTTGAATGAGGGCACAGGCATGTCTGACAGGCTGTTTCTAGCAAGGGAATGAAAGGAGTTGGAAACACCGTATATAGTTGGATCCCCCTTGTCAGCCTTTTCAATTGTGCTGGGAACAGATGCCATGGAGACTTGTTGGTTTGCATCTGGATTGATGTCTGGGATGAGTGTCTCCTGAACACTGTGCAGCCTAAAGCTGGGTATCTGCCCATCTAACTGCTCAATATATTGTAGCTCCTTGGAGAGTACACGGCCTCTAGATGAAATGAGGTCAGAATCCTCCACTTCTTCCTCTTCGGTCTCTGTATCACTGTAGGTCTCCACCATGGTTACCTGGACCAGATCTGTATCGGCCGACCCTCTTCTAACTTGATGCGAGTCCCTGTTCTCCACTATCACAGAAGCATTTTCATCACCATCGTGGTATGTTGCAGTCACACTTAACTGACCCTCTGCCCCAAGAATTCCTGCAGAGTTAGGGTCATGGCTATCACCAATAGTCCGGAACGAAGTCAGCACCGCTTCCTCTTT
The DNA here is from genome assembly GCA_011763525.2 of Mormyrus iriodes. Taxonomy (NCBI): domain Eukaryota; kingdom Metazoa; phylum Chordata; class Actinopteri; order Osteoglossiformes; family Mormyridae; genus Mormyrus; species Mormyrus iriodes. The sequence goes on from JAAGVU020000025.1 coordinate 183,863, forward strand.
GACTGGCTCCTGCATTTCTGATCTCTCTGCCCCGATCCGAGTGAACATAGCCGAGATTTTATTGAAGAACCCATTCGGGGGATACTTATCATTAGTATCCGGGCTGCCGTTTATGTTGTTCATCGCGATCAGTTTAAGGTCCAAATTCATCAAACTGAATCATCATACCAAATAATCAAATTTTTATAAATTGCTGTTCATTAATAATACTTTTATATGTCTCCTTTGTGCATTCCTCTTTCAAATTTAGTGTCTAGAGAGAAAAATTTATCTGGCACAAAGTCTATATTCAGGACACTTGACAAAGGGCTCATCGCTACACCTTCAGGTCTCCAACCTGCTCTGATCCAATTTCGTTTTCAGCAAACAAAAGTCCTTTTGTCAATTTGGATCCTCAAATCCAGCCTTCTTAGCCCAGAGGGGCTTCTGTAAGAAACCATGGCTTCCTGTAATCCTTTTGGCAAGGTGTTTGGAGCTGCTGTTAATAAAGACAATGCTCTCTAAAAATCTTTTCTTTAAAAACAAAATCCTTCAAAAACCTTTTTGTACAAGTATTAAAAAATGTAGCACAGTAAAGCCCTTCAAGTTTCACAAATGGGATCAGAGAGTGAATAACTACAAAATATTCTCCAAGGGAAACCAGGAAGAAGGGTTTCTTAAAGAAAAACTCGCGGCAGGCGAAGAAAAAAAAATCATTCCAAAGCAACAATGTTTTCCAGCTGCCAGCCTGAGTCAAAAAGAGAAGCCTGGAACATTCCAGATCTCCCTTAGTCCTGCCATGCAGAATCGAGTCAAGGGCAACCCACTCTTCCCCTTACTGCTGCGCTCTCTTTCGTTTGCCTGGTGTGAAAATGCCGTCAAGTTTTGCAAAGGAATGTGGCTCACCGGTCCGCCCCGCCTCTTGCCCTGCCCACCCCCAACCTCCCTGCCTGAGAGTGATCTCCAGCAGCTGCTCAGGTGTCTGGTTACTCCCTCCGCCCTTCCATCCTTCCCGCCTCCTCTAGACCTTTGGTACAGGTAGGGCACTCTCTTGCTGCTCCCTAGTACTCAGTAAACACTGAGGGCAGGAGCACACGCTACTAATCCCCAGGTCAGATAGGCTGCCAGGGACGGCCCCTTGTAACGCTGTTACACCACGGGCATAATCTGCAGCAATTAGTTGGCTGGGTAAGCCATGCTTACTCTGCAAATGCTACACCTCCAAAATCTAAATTCCTAAGTTCTTTTTCTTAGCTCCCATCACCACAATCTAGGAGAAAATTCAAACTGATTTTGAATGTATATTTGATTATCAACTGTCAGCTATGGCACATGGATGCATCTAGCAGTCATGAAAACAAACACGCACAATGCTATGATTGTCTTATGGTATTGAATTTAATATTGTGTCCCTGTATTTTACTATAGTACAAAATTATCAAAGTTATTTTTTTTGCATTTTAACACTAATTCATCAAGCCGAGGTGTCAAAAAGGTGACTATAGAAAAACAAAGTGAATATCTCCTAAGGGACACAAAAGGTGCTGATTTTTGGGCACTTTTAGTTTACTGGAGTTAGATGCTGCACACATAACTGAATAATAATCAAGGAAATCTTGTTTTACAAAGTTTCTGAGTAGGAAACAAAAACATCTAACATGAACATTTTTGTATTTAACACTTACAAAATATATGTAAAAAGATCATTGCGAAATTGAAATGTATATGTATATTACACCCTAAATTAAGTGTGATCACTCTAAATCTATGGCTACATTATTAGAGACTAGATAATCAGTTCTAAGCATAGCTATTACTGAAGCCAGCCACAAAAAACTATTCCTGAATAAACCCTTAGAAAATCACTGTTCATTCAATTATGCTCCAAATTTATCAAAGTGGACAAATTTCTAAAAAATATACATCCTCATTAACAATATAGCAAATGCACACTTTAAATAAACTTTTCATTACACCCTAAAGTACATTTAAAAACAAATATATTAAGTCTACTGAAATGGGCAAGACTTTGCAGAACTGTACGTTTCTGCAAAGGAGTAGCTGTGCAAACCTGAAAGCTCCATGTTTAAAGACTAAGAACAGCTGGATGTCAAGGACAGGGATAGTGTTAATTTAAAGATTTAATGTGGAATACAGCAACATGAAGGACATGATGGGATATGAAAGTGTTAAGCAGGAGAATGAGGTTAAGGGTGTGTACTGCTTGGGCGTCTCAGGAAAACAGGATGATGAAATCTGGTTGTGCGTAGATCTTGGTGAGGGACGGAAAGTATAAGCAAGGCCAGCCACATGAGACTCTCCCATGCCATGGGTGCTGCTAATGTACCGTAGTGCCGAGTAAGGCAGACAGGCCCCTGGATCTTTGAACTTTGTACTGTTATTCACAGATGAGAAAATTATGGAGACTGAAAAGATGCAGACCATTGCTTAGTGACAAGACAGAAGTGGCAAAGAGAACATACAGGCTAAAATAAATAACAAAAGCAGCCTTCCCTTCTGGGAGAGGCAGTTAGCAGTAAATGTCAGGCTCACATGCCTCAAAGCAGCTTTGGAAAAAAAACACTTAAATTTAAAGCCATAAAATATGCTTAAGGACATGCATAGGAAGCTGAAGGTATTTAGCCTTTGGGATTGGATGATGTTCAAGCAACTTTAACCCAGGCAGCTCATGCTTCAGATATTTTGTCCAAACTTGTTTGACCGCAATAAATAGACAATAATATTGCTTATTTCAAATATCATATTAATCAGCACCTCACATCATTTGAATCAATGATATCTTGTCATATTATTGAGTTTACTGACATTTTTTTTCTCACCCGCTGAAACAAACCACTGCAACTGTTGTCAGTGTTATCTATTACACATTACATACCCTGCACAATCAGAATCAGTGTCAGAATTCTAAATTAACAATAAAAGATGACTGATAGATGGATGGACAGTCAATGGCACAATAAACCAGGCTGCAGAAATGCTCTGTGGCATGAAGGGATTAAAAGTAATCCACAGACAGAGGGCCTTGATTACATGTGCTCCTATTGCATAACTCAACCTGTGTGAAATAGGCCAGAGCTGTGATTAGCACAGCAACAAATGCAAGAGGCTCTTGGGGACGACAGGACAGAGCCAGAGAGAGAAAAGCTGTTTAAACTGGGCCCCATCCTCTGCTCTCAGGGCACAGCTCAGGGCCTGTGGCACTCATACAGCATGTATTAGTCACAAAGCATACATATATAGCCCAAACTAATTATAGTTTCGTAACCCAGACTAACAAGTTTAATGTGGCCCAGACCAATGATATTAACTTAATGCAGACTAACTACACTCATCCAATCTAAAGCAGCAATCCAATTATTTTAATGATTCCATCATGATTATTTATTAAAGATGCAAGTGGCACTGTGTGCCAAACAAGCTGCCAGCCCCAGGTCTGCATAACAGACACCGACTGCAGTAACAACGGCACCAAACTCACACAACAATTTCAGCTAGAAGTCTTATCATATCCAAGGCAATTTCTGTGACGACAGGTCAGGTCATCCCATGGAGGGAGGAAGAATGAATGCAGTTTGACGAGAAGGACATTTGATTGTACTCCACACCCAAACAAAATCCAGGAGGCTGTATGTGTGTGTTTACAGTTGTCATCCTCTGGAACCGTGTCCAGTAACGTGACAATTTTTAGATATGCTGCTCTTGTGGTGTCTAATCCGGCACCCTCCCTTTTGAGAGAGGCCCTGCTTTCTATTCCATGCATGGATCACCAGTCTAATATTATAATACTACACAAAATCCCAGAAGGTGCATGATGTTACTACCGGGTGTGAGAGGTGTAAATATTTTGACAGTAACGCCTGAGAACAAGACAGCACTCGTGTTTCTTCACCCACTGCTTATATTGCAGAAATGCTATTTTGAAAAGTGGCAGTGGCATGTTCAAATAGACTGTGGATCAGAAATAAATAACTTAAGCAAATGAAAATGAGCTAGACATAAAGTGCTATTTTAGGAATTGATAAAACAGCTGTGAACAGATTATAGGTAAAGACAGAACTCAAGATATTTCCCATGTTTTTGTGCTTATACCATATCCCCCCTGGGTTGCTTTTGCATGCATCTACAGGGATTTAAAGCTTTGAAAAGATCTTCCTATAGCACCCCTTAAGACCAGGAAACATCCTTGCTGCTCTTTGCCAAACTCAGTGTAGTTAGTGAATAGGCACCATCTGTGTGGCCTGTCGATTTTATGTGGCCCAGCTGCAGTAACAAAGCAGATGCATTCCACATGCTCTGGTCTTGATGAATAAAGCAAAAGGACCTTCAGACTGGGTGTTTGAGGTCCCTAATCATGCAGTCCTGTATTATATCAGTGTCACTTTCAGGGTACAGAATGTGCTAAGTTAGTATGCTGTGTGAAAAAATTGTTTATTACCCAACAGAACCAAAAGCAACCTCCCTAAACCCCCACCAGATCCAACAGAAACTCATCTTGACATGTATAATGGGTACACTGTCTATCACTTACAGTGAACTCCAGGTTGGGGTAGTAGGGTGTGTCGCCAGTGATGTCATCTTCTGGAGGCGTAATCCTAAGAATGTCGAGGTGGTTCGGTCTGGGCATGCGGGGGAGAATTTCATTGCCCTGAGAGATAGACTCATCTCCATCAAGTAGCCAGATGTCATCCTGTCTCAGTGTGGTGTCCTCTGAGGAAAAGCAAAGAAGTCATTCTATTTCCAGCTGCCCAAGTACCAGGGTGTTGTCAAGGAAGAAACAGGATACAATTTTTAATAATACATGTTTTATTAAATACACTGAAAAGAAGCAGGAGAAGACAATGTTTTAGTAGATTTACTATAGCTACTGTCACGATATAACACACAATGCACTTCTGCCTTCCCATTTTGGTCCTAGGTTGCATTTTTATTAGACTTTCCGAAAAATTATTAACACAGATTTTCAAACAAAACTTAATTGTACTGCCAGTAAGTGGATAAACTTTGAGAATATATGCCTGTCACTTTACCACTTTTCCCACGTAGCCAGACAATTCATCATGACACTGAACACTGGCATAGCGGTGAATAATTAGACTACAAAAGCACATGGCTGAAACAAATCATTAACAAACTTTTCATTTGAGAAAATTTGTGGCATTACTGAAAGGCAACAAAAACAACTCAAGCTGCCTGTGTTAATGCAGCAGAAAAGGGATATAATATAACAATATGGGTGGCGAGTGGCCAAGTCCCCGTGCAGAACAGTCACATGTCTGTGGGCCCTAGAGCAAGGTCCTTAATCCCCAGCTCCAGGGGTGCTGCACGTTAGCTGACCCTGCACTGTTTCATTCATTCTGCTCTCTATGGAGAGCAAGATGGGGTCAGCAAAGAGAAGCATTCCAATGTACTTGTGCAAACGGCAAATAAAGTACTTTTGTTTAATTGTTAACCAATTTCAAATTAATCTTATCAGGTAAGAAATACTTATTCATGAAACACACTCAATTACCACAAGTGGGCAAAAAAAAATTATTAATATAAAAGCAGCAGTTAGAGTGAAAGGCTTAAACAGTCACCAGAAGTGGAGACGTTCTGAACGGCTGATAAAATTCCATTGCCTAGTGCCAGCTATAATCTTGTCTGATCTGCCTGAGGATTGACCCACCTGATGAGTGATGCTTAAGGGCTATCAGAAGAAATATTGGAGCAGGGGAACCTCTATGCCAGCTAGTGAAATAAATAACTTCATGAGCAAAGAGCACAGTACAGTAATGTAAGGATAAATCACATGATTCCAACATATATAAGGGCCTATCAGCCTATCCCATTTCAGCTTTGCCGGAAATGCTCAAAGGGGATGAAAATCAGGAAAGGGTTAAACTGCTTCAAGAAACAAACATTTTCCTGTATTTCTTGACAGGGAACCATAAGAAATTAAACAGTCATTTAATTCTGACATGAATTCTGGGCACATACTAGTGTAGTGCACCCCAAACTACTGGCACTAAGCCTCTAAACATGCTGATCTCTGGAGAATGGAGATGGATTATCATTCTTCCCTTGGAGCTGAAACTGTCCTTTTGCTTCACTGCCCAGCTTCAAACGCAGCAGCACTCTCTTGCAATGCCTGAGTCAATCAACAGATACTGTAGTCCCACACACCAGGCGTTCACATGCCATTCTCTTCCTCTGTCTTCCAAGTCTGGCATTACCGATATGCTGGCTTTCTCCTTAGCTTGCAGGCTGTGAATACTCAGCTTTTTCCCCTGGTTAAGATATGTTTCTACTCTGCCCCTTATCCTGCAGAAAAGCTCTTGGCTAGGCAGGTGATTCTTCTTTGGGACTCTGATAACAATCAAATTTATCATTTGGGCTTAATCAATATCTTTCTGTCAATGACTGGTAGTAGAGCTGGTTGATAATATTGACTTAATGACTATTGTCATAAACGTAATTCCGTTGTGTTACACAATGACAATAAAGTGCTTAAATCTTGAATCTATCGTCATTTGAAATGTAATCGATAAGAAAATGAGAAACTTTGATAAAATGTCAATTGGGAACATTGCTTGATAGCACACATCAGCCTATTACATCACAGAAATGAACACATTTCCAATCAATGACATGGTAGCCTTTTAAGAACGGACAACCTATGACGGGAGTGGCCAGTCTTATCTGTAAAGGACCAGTGTGTATGCAGGTTTCTAGGACAACCTTTAGGTCAGCTGTTCAAACCCAGATGTGTGGACTCTTCAGCCAGTCAGTCTTCTAATTAGTAATCTAATTAGGGAGTTGTAGCAAAAACCCGCACACACAATGGCCCTTTCTGGATAAGACTGGCCACTCCTGACCTATGACCAATAAAGGCACAGCACGGATTGGTAATATCATGAAAGAGATGAGGGCTCCCTCAGAGGAAACTTCAGTAAAGAAAGAGACAGCTCAGCAGCCACAATTTTTTTAAAATATATAATATATGGATAAACAAGGTAAAAAGACGTTGGTGATGTGGCAGTACTTTGGCAATTTAAAGTCCGACACATGACAGAATGGTGCTGTGTACTGCAAATTGTGTTGAAAAATTGTACCAACTAAGACTGGATATACTGTAAAATTATTTCATAATCCAGTAGTACAGAATACAAGTGCTCACAGTCACAGACACCAGTAATTAGGGTTTAAACTTTCAATCTGAAGAAATAATAGCGCACAAATCACATCCTGTACTGGTTAAAAACAGGACACAGCATTATATTTTTCAATACGGGACAGGGGGCAACTACCAGCAATGTCAAACCTGCTCCCTGGAACCCTGTCTAGCTCATTTTCATTTGCTTAAGTTATCTTTTTCTGATTCACAGTCTATCTGAACATGCCACTGGCACTTTTCAAAACAAATCGTACTGCCAGCGTTTTCTAGTGTTACGCCCTTCAGCAAAAACGTTTATTTTTTGTATGATTTATTTATTAAAATTTGAATTCAGTTTGCAGTCTATTCAATTTGTCATTTTTTTCATGTTCTGCATCTGGGAAAGGGGAATTCTAAAGAAATTTTAAGCAAAAATGTAGCCTTGGAGTAAAGAAATAACAACTTGAATCTCTTGGTAATTATAAATATCGACTCATACGAAAAAAAAAAAAATTGCAATAAAATATTTAGCCATATCACCCAGCCCTAGCTGGCAGCAAACCAACAATACTGACTTCTTTGGGTTTTCTGGGTGCACTAATAAGGCAGGGAACAACCCAGGATGGGGGGCCAAACCATCACAGGGCACACTCACACACATGCACACCTATGGTCATTCTGGTACCTCCAATTAAGCTCAGTATGTTTTTAAACTGTGGCGGGAAACTGGAGAAAACCCCATGATGACACAAACTCCACACATAAGGAGCCATGGCGAAGACTAGAACCCTGTGTGAGGCAGAGGTGTGAAGCAAAAATGCTAACCACTGCTCTACCATGCTACCCCTCTGGAAACACTCAGGCTAACACCCTGGAGGGTCACATCGTACAAAATCAAGCAGCTGCTCCTTTTCAAACAACAGGAATATCATAAAATGACTTGCTCATTATTTAAAATGTTGTATTTATTTAGCCTCTTCATTGTAACCTATGTCCTTTTGCTTGCTATGTCATTATCACTTGGATTAAAAAAAAAGTCAAGCTATGATAATCAAGTGCATTAAATGAACAACAGTGCCATCTGCAGGGCCAAAAGAAAAAGAACTGAAGTGTAGGCTCCAGCAGTTATCTACACCCACACAACAAAACAGTCATTTTTGCCATCTTGAAATTCCACGAGACTGCATATGAAAATGGTGTTTAAGAAATGGATGAACAACAAAAATGGCCAAATGTGAATCCAGCCTATGCAGAAGCCTTCCCGTAGTTGCCCACATATAGGCCTACTGTAAGTATAAAAGCTAAACTAAAAATCCTAAATGATGTTAGTTAACTACATTAACTTAATTAGTATTTGCTCCGGATGGCCCAGTCACCACTCGTAATTTAATCCCTACACCTCCCACGCCCCCAACCACTACAATGTCTAGCCCCCATACACAATCTCCCCACCACTCCAAAAAAATCTAAATTTCTATTTTAAATGTGTCTGCAAAGTTTGAAAAAGATGTGTCAAATACTTTTTGAGTTTTCACGTTAATGAACTGTCTGCCGAGGATCAGTCCCAAAACCATCCGGGGAATACAATTAAAAGCCCATATTTTACAATGTATTTACCATGCCTAAGACAGGTAACAGATGCTTGATTACTCAATTATCACATAATATTTAAGGAGGAAATATAATTTTTTCTGAGATAAAATATTATATTTCCTTGATGGCAACCACAACGTCATACTGTATGTGTGAGCACAACATACACAAAGAACAGTTGTTCATCTATTGTCTGACATACAGTAGAAAAAACAAATATAATCATACACAAAGATTCCTCTTAACAGCTGCTCACCAAACATACAATACAAGAGAAAGACAAGCTCAGAAATTGCCACAGGTCTGCACGCACGTACCAGCCACCAAGACACAGTATAACAGAGAGTAACTACGTTAGAAGCTGGGTTTTCTTGTAAATTTGTCAGACACTCCTACATCAGTCCAGATCAGTGGGTTTGAACATAACTGTGTAAGGGGAGCAATGCAGAGCAGTTACCATGTAAATTAACTTCCCTGGGTAATGTAGATGTGTTATTTGCCAAAAATGGGTAAGCAGCAGAGGAACTATCCCAATCAGTGATCAAGCTGTGTGTTATCAAACTGAACACATCATATACATACACACAGTATATACATACACATACATACACGCCTATCTCCTTTCAGAAAATAAGAGATAAATATCATTGTCATTCCCAACAAGTATTTTGTGATGTGACAGATTTCAATGAATGTGGAACATATTTTTTTGCTAAAATTATGTGAACTGTCTGCAATAATCAAAATAAAGGAAAAACCCAGAAAACCGATACTAATCAGCTTTCAAAGAAACATTTAATACAAAAAAACTATTTCAATATGATTGCACCCTTTTAAAGTACAGATTTTATTTAGGTCACTTTTGCTTTATTATTTTAATATAGCTGCTTAATTAAACGAAAATGAATGCAGAGTATCTAGTAATCAGGGGAAAATAAAGGCTAAAGGTATCTTGTACCTTTTCAGCATGATGGCTCCCAGGCTTTCTCACTATGCCTTTCAGACATTTTTTCTGAATGACTCCAATGGCTGTGACAATTCGCCAAAATAAACCTGACACTTGGAGGTGGCCTGAAACAGGGGCTGTGAATCTGTAGTCTGAGGGACTAGACAGCTGTAGCGGTAGCAGTGTTAGCGCCAACATCAAACCTGTCAGTTGCTTGCCAAGCTAAACTGCTGTTCTCACGCCACAAAACAAGCTACATCTGAGTCCCTTGTGTCACACATTACATACTGTTACAAGCAATCCAAGCAATGCCTTTTGGGTAAAGTCATAATACTAAAAAGTCATTTAAAAAAGGAAATGCATAATTCTGGATTAGTTCAGCTGGTGATTAAAGTAACAAAGCCCTGCAAAAAGCAGGGCCTGATTTTACATGCTGCAGTTCTGGCAGTTTTATCCAGCCCCTGACATTTGTTATTAATTACCAGGTCTGCTGCTCTCAGCAGCAAGCTATGGATGAAAGTAGAATGCCAACATTGCCTGGCAGAAAAGTGGGAGTGCAGCACAGCAAAACGACTGTATTTGGGTAACATTCACTGTCAATATACTGGCACCACACAGAGAGAAAACTGCACCAAGCTCACATTCTCAACTCTGAGAAGTGACCATATGATGATTGTGCAGCATGTGACACCCTATTTAATAAACACATCGGATCCAAGCAGTAATAATAGCAGTCACACAATTAACACATCATGAGAAGGAAAAAAGGTATTTTGTTCCATTTCAATGTACTCAAATCTGTATTTTTTTTTAATTCAAAAGATACCTAAACTAACACAACAAAACCCAAAATCACCACAGTTGGACCCTACAGTCATGATTTTCAAAAGAAAAGACAAGTCAGTTAAACCTGAGGAGACCTACGAAATGGCAGGGCATAGAGGGCATAATGCCAACCCCTCAATGTGCTGCATCACCAGGAGTTTAATCAGCCTCTAATAAATGTTAGGTTCATATAAGCTTTCAGGGTGTAAGCTGGTACAGTCAAACGCTCCAAAGAAGTAGGTAACATTAAATGACAGCCAGAGACAAGAAAGCTTTCTCAATGCAGGAAACTACTTGACAGCAGTGGCAATGAAATTTATTGACCAATGAGTCACCCACCATAGGAGTAATTGCTAACACAGAAGTTGTCCTTGTCCTCATTCCTGGCTGGTGCTGGCAACCAGTGCACTGAGCATTATGACATACTGTGCATTTCCTGCTGTCAATTGACTGCTTCTGGAGCAATTGGTTTCACATGATTCCAAAAGCTGAATGGTTTATGGAATTAGAACATTATTAATGGCACATGGCAGCACATGACAAGTAGTGGGGAGTATCTAGGTGCATTCATTCATGCCCTCAGAGTATGGTGCAAACCACAAAGTGCCTTCCCATCCCATCCCATCACCAACACTGTGATGCCCCAGACCTTTGGAACACTCGGTGAAACAATCCTGTTAAAGGGTTGTGGGATGCTCAGGCATCGATTTGCAGGATTTGTGAGGGGGCATCTCTAAGCACATCTATGACAGTCTACATTGTGGTAGCTGTAGCAGAGACTACAGCACCAAAAAAATGTGTTTATATTTGAATAGCCAGGAGATGCCAACAATAAAATATCCACAGTGCTAAGTTATATAAGTAAGCAGAAGCCAATTTTTTTTCAGGGATTCTTCGAAAATAATTTTAAGAAGTTCTTTCTGCTTTGGATTTCTTTCTGATGAGGATACCTCAAGCTTACAGGCCTGGACTTCTGTTTTCCTCAAAGCCTCAAGGCTTATTGAAGGATGCTGTCAATGGCTCATTTGGACTCATTTTCTCCTTTTCCCCTTCTTTCCTCCTATCCGCATATCCTGTTACATCAATGGTAGCACTACTCCTAAGGACAGAGGGCAGTGGATTAAATGGAGAGGATTTAAATTTGTCTATCATTGGCAGGACTCACAAGCTTCACCTTACTCCCTCTTTGCCACAACCCCAGCATTTTGACAGCTGTGTTTCTCACCTGAACCTTTTAACATTTTTAGTGTAATTAATTATTTAGCGCAACCTTGGGATGATTCAAAAAACAGACGCAGTGAGACTGCCAGTTAATTTTTGTGTAGGAGATGTTCATCCGATGCTGGTGTCTTGTTATTCAAGAATGCACCCCACTTATGACCCACAGGAGATGCAGCGATAGTCAAGTATAAGAAAAGCTGTCTTGTGCTAGGGCAAGAGTCAGCAGGGAATCCAATGAGTGTCATGTGCTTTTCCTTTTGTGTGTACATTCCATGGGAAATGTTCCAGCTGCAGTGATTCAAAGGATAAATAAGATAACACGGCAGATTAGCTTTTTAAAAGTCTGAACAGATCAGCCCACTTGTGCTTCTTCATCCCCAATAATGTGCAAATGATGCCGCACCTGCCCAATTGCGACTGCTCTAAGCCAGGCTCAGGTCATTCCTAAAGGACAAAGGGTGCTGTGGCATCCTAGGTAGGAGCAGAATGGTAATAAACTGTAATCACCATCGCCATGGATCCTTTTTTCATCGGACCAAAAGCAAAGATTCTAAAAGTATGCTGTGGCCACCAGGATTGCATTATGAGTACTATGAGGTGGTTTACAATACATTTATTATTGAATCTCTGTGTGTTTGGCAATATGACTAATGGTTTGAACTCTTGTCATCCATTGTCACAATGGAATACTTGACAGATCCTCTTAATCTCATTATATTTATTACAGGAAGAAACTGGGGCACAACTAAATCCATTTAAAAATGAAGGGGCGTGACCAAAAATAAGCTGACAGTCTAGGGCGAAGCTTTCTGTGCCTGTACTTTGGTTGTTTCTCTAAGCCAACAGCTAAACATTATTACATTTCCATATGAAGGGAATCCAGGCTCAAGACTAATGTTTTTCTTGAGCTTTACAGCATTAAAAAATGGATACATAAAAAATAGCTTTTACAGATGTACCAACACTGTGACTTTTTCCTCAGTAGAAATTTGGTAAAATTTACAAGATTGATAAAAATCAACCCCCCCTCCCCCTGTTTACATGTTGGCTGGAATTGGTAGAATTGTTATGGGTTTGAATCCCAGGGAGCACACATAAATTGTAACCCCTCCCTCTAGTGTAAGTCGCTTTGGATAAAAGCGTCAGATAAATGTGTTAAGCACACAGTGCCAATATAAGACTTTCCCATATCCTTGATAATTCACATAAAGTTGAGTATTGATCTTTCTTTGCTCAGCAAGAATCATGAACATCTGAGCTACATTCAACCCTTTTATAAATTTCAAGGAAATAAGAACTTTCTGTGCCAAATAGCATAAGTTTGTTTCATTTGAGGCAAGGGAGGAATCCTGTATGATCGATAATCATTGACATAACCAGCCTGATGATCACAAATAAGCTCAGAAGCCTTGACCATAAATGGATAATATTTTATGAATTGATGATAATGCTGTATATTCATCAAGGTGAAGCTTGTGAACTTGTGAAAAGTACATGTATAATATTTCCAGAAGGAAAAGCACCAGGCAAAAAAAATCAGAATTTGCACAAATATTGCAAGGGGTCAAGGTCCCAGCATTACAGAGTCTCATAGCACAGAGACACACCACTACTTCCCAGGAGAGTTTGTGGGACGTCTTAGGTTACTTTAGGATGGAATGGCATGTTTGTTCCTGTCTCTAAGAGACACATTAAGATGGCATGCCTAGATTCACAAAGCAAGTTTTGTATGGACAGACATGGATTTCCATTTTAAATGGCAAGTGACCTCACTCATTTTATGAAAAGTTGCTGTACTGTTGTTGCAAAAAATACCACCCCCACTCCCCCAAAAAAACAACACATTTTATCATAAAATGGCGTCTATGACAGTCTTCAGATTAGGGGTATAACAGCACACAAAATTCACATTTCGGTACAAACCTTGGTTTTGGGTTCACAGTTCTGTGCAATTTTGGTACAGCAGGGAAAATAGAATTTGTTTTAAATTATTTACTATTAAATCTGCAAACAAACACAATTACGAACAGTTGTAAACCAAAGGCAACATATCTGTTGATGTGTGTGTATAATAAACCTAAGAAATATAAAATAAATAAAAATTCAAAAATAAGATTGCATCATAACAATCTTAATGAATTAAATGTTGTCTAAATCCTGTGTTCTACAACAGAGTATGATTGCATATCTGTAGTTAAACTGACACTCCATAGCCAAGTTCGTTATTACAGACAGTCTTGGTCTTATCAGTTACTCTCTCCCTGGTGTTGGTGTAATTTATTGGGAAACCAAAATGTTCCCAAACCACCAATTATGAGTGGCTGTAACCAGCTTTAGTGGTAACCAACTCACAGCCACAATTAGCATAACGTTTTGTGTTAAACATCTAAATTTAGGTTCTGCCTGTGTCAAACAATCCATTAACTCATCTCATTGTGTGCTCCAAATTGAAAATGATGTAACCAAATGGCACACGACAAATATGTGTACCGGTACAGCCCTACTTCATATGTCAATTTTCTTCCAGGGAGAACACAGATGAAGTTCGAATGTTCTATGACAGTGACAAACCAGCCAAAATCTAATGTGGGCATAAAAAAATTCATTTCCAGGAAGTCTCTTCACAAAATGAGTCCAATGATTAGAGTAAAGACTGCTTTCTGGCTGTCTTCCTTCCCTTTGCCCCACCACAATACGCAAAAGACATTTGGTGCATGAGCACTTAGTTAAAAGAGGAACAATCCATCATTACTGTTATTGGTTTTTACACCCTAACAATGTTACTGCAATACTTCGAAGTACAAGACAAACACCAGACACAATCAGCTTAGTCTTGACCTGTACGCCAGCAGGGTTGTTTCACCTACCCTCATAAAAACTGTGTATTGTTTGGCAGTGTACAATCATTCAAAAGATTAGCAGTTGGATGAAAGGTTGTCCAAGGTTTTGTAATTTTCATTAACATTTATAACAAGAATAAGGAGGCTTAGCATAACAGAAATATGTGGCATGAAACTTGAGTTAGCACACAAATTACTTACAGGCTCCAGGAAGTTTCCCTGTATCCATCAAAGCCTCCAATAAGCCTTTATTGCTTTTGTCTATAGTGCAATTCCAACTTAAGAAAACCATTACAAATCCTACACCTGTCTTCCCTTTGACCTCCAAAAAGCAGTTCTAACACACATACGACTGGACAAGGGCTAGAGGGTATTCTATCAAGCATTTTATCTATTATAGCAGGGCCAATACAGTTAACAGCAATTAATCAGCATACACAACTCCATCCTGATGAGCTCCAGTCCGTTCCACTTCATTGTGCATCTTTAACCCTGCAAATCACACAACCTGCCGTGGACCAGATGCAGGGGGTATGTGGCTGGCAACGCACTGGGAAGCCCGTTCAAGTGAAACTAGCATGCACACGAAGGACTTCACTGAACTATGCACATCTGTAAGAACTAGAGCCAAGAAATCAGGAACAAAAAATGCTTTTCTTAAAAATGAGATGTATCCTCATGAATTATGGCTGCTGAACCACATGGCAAACACAAGATGGTGCTCAGGTTTCACTCGCAAGACCTTACAAACCTGGGCTGCTGAGAAGCAAACAAAAGTTGCTGACCTTGCAGGTAACTTCCCAGCACATCTTCATCCTGGGTTTCAGAGACATTTCTGAATTTTCACTGAGCTATGAGAAGCTTCTCTGTGCTTGCTGTGTCAATTTTACCTGAAAGTGACAAATGAAGGAGGCCAGCAGAAGCCAAGGTGAACAATCATTACAGAGAATAAGGTTCACTAACCTGGGGGGGAGGGCACGGTGGGGCTACAGAAGCCCCATTTCGAGTCACCTCCCTGATGGTACAGATTGAGGTCCAGTTGCGTGATGGTCTTTCTGTTGCCATTCTTGTCAATAACCTCTGTGGTGATCCTGGGCTGTTCCTCAGACAAGGTGGCCCCCAGAAATGACTTCCTTTGTTTGTCAACATGGTCCCCCCCCTCCTCCTCAGGTAGAAGCACGATTCGGTGATTGAGTTGTAGGCTGGTAATATGAGAGGTAAGTGGTGAAACTACTGGGGACATGCTCTGCAGACTGTTGTTGGTGGGATAAGATGCATTGAAGACCTCACAGAGTGAGGGCGAGGAAGGACTTCTCCTCTCAGATTTAAGGCTTGAAGCTGGAGAACTGTCATTTGGGCCCCAGAGTGACTGAGGTAAAAGCTCTTTGGAGTTCACTACTGCGACTCCAGGGCTTCCCTGAAATCTCCTCCACCCCTCACTGTCGTCTATGCGTTCAATTTCCAGAACCCTGTGGAGAGGCTTGTTCACCATCTCCCTATCCTGCCCTGGCATCAGAGGCGTGAGAGGCAGGGTGACTCGAGTCAGGTCACACCCCTTCTGCAGGGTTGTTCCTCTTGTTTTGGCTGCAGACAGTGAATTGAGAGTGGGTTCCTCACAGTCAAAGTGGCTGATCTGTTGCACAATGCCCCCTACTTCCTGCATCCTAGCTGTCACTCGGATTCTGGCATCACTCCAGTCTCTTTCTTCATATGTGGCAGAGAGGACCTCCAAAGAAGATGGACCACAATCCTCAGTGGGTCGCAGGTTGTCCCCACTGAACATCTGCTCCTGTTGCAGTTTCTGCTGCTCTTCCCCTAGAAAGCTGTGGGGTCCCCCACATCCATTGTACAAATCATTGTCATACTCTGATAGCTCACTGCAGATATCTGTGTCAGACTCAAAGGTGTAGTCCACTGTGAACTCTTTGGTTTGCCGGCTGGCATTAAGCTCCTTCTCCACAGGTGGGGCGGCACTGCTATCCCTGCTAGTGCAAGAGCTGCTCTCTTGGGTAGAGGTCCCAGGGGCTTTCCCAGATTGGAATGGTGAGCCCTCAGACACGGCCTTCTCTACTTTCATTTTAAACTTGCTTTGTAGGAGACCCTCAGCGCTATCTGTTCGCTTCACTGCCAGCTTCCTCAGCTTTCGGCCCCGTGTGGTACCCCTCTTTTGGTCAGGAGAGAACTTGGGGGAATGCTGCAGGTTGCTGCTGCTCAGAGTATCGCTCAAGGAGGAGGCAGCACCTCCTTCCTGCTGGACCTCCAGTTTGCCATCCTGATTCCCCATCTGGACCCTAGCTGCACAGTCAGCACAAAGGGCAAAGAGCTCAGCCAGTGCCTGGCGATGCACAGCCGCGATCCAGCTGAGCTCTGCAATGGCACCCTTTGTTGCCTCGCTGGAGATTATGTCTTTGCCTGGAAGCTCATGAGACTGCTGCTTTTGTTTTATTCCCATTGGCCCCACCTTCTTCTGACCATGGCCACTGAAGAAGAGGGAAGTTCTGCTCTTGTGTTCCAGCCCTACTGGGAGGTACAGGCTGATGCAGATCCTTTCCCTGATAGGCTTATACAGCCGAAGGACAGTGTGCCTTCCCTCCATAATGGGCGCCATTTAATGTCTTGCACACTAATTAAGTTGTGACTCTTCTCAGGGACCTGCTTCTGACACCAAAGTCAAGGGACAAGTCAAGACAAAAATAGCCTGGACATTCATCTCCTTAGTTATCGATTACCTATAAAAAAGAAAAAAAAGGA
>JAAGVU020000025.1:201270-219342 GCA_011763525.2 Mormyrus iriodes
ATATATACACACACACACACATACACACACACACGCCTCTTAGACTTCAATATTCCACGGATGAATATAAAATATTTATCAGAATCAGGTTTTTTTTATTAAAGAATCAGATTATAGGTCAATTATACAGACCACTGGTATACTACTATATCTTCCTTGTGTCTGAAGTGAACAAATAATACATGAAAAACTGAGACCAAAATAAAACATTTTTTGCAGAGCATAAATACTATCTTTAAACAGTAACAGGGCCACCTGCAAAACCAACAACAAAACACTTCCTAGAACAATTATGTGAAAGAACTGTGATATTTAATTTCTGCTACCTACTCTAGCATTTCACAAGCAAAAACAGCTTCTATCAATGGTGCCTAAACCTGCACCAGTGGTAGGTGGGGTACTAGTTTAAAGAATTTGTAACAGTTATTTCTAGGCTCCGGTGATGAACACAAGACTTTCTAAAATGTTTCAGTGATATCTGGCTGAATAAATGGATTAAATCTTTAAAACAAAACCATTTGCTTAGAAGCTATACATTTGGTCAATTTAACATCTATGATGTGACAATGGAAGAGGGCCAAACTAACAAAGACACGTACTGATCTACATCACATCTACATTTATATAATATAAATTTGATTTTATGTAGTTCATCATTTGAATACCATTTCTTTTCAAATATAAAACGTTAAATAATTGGCCACATTCAAAATCATTTCACAAATCAAAAACTGAGTGGTAATCATGAAACCAATCATGTTACCAGCAGTTCAACCACACGGACATTTTTAATTATTTACAGTGTTCATATATGGTTTACCCCATGACAAGGACAAGAAATCAGGAGATGATTGGGCAAGTAGCTTACTTTTATATCTGTATAATAAACATTAACCCTGGTTCAGAAGTGTTAGTACAAAATTCATTGCACTATTCATACAGCTTGTTCCTTATGTGGGTAAAAGCACAAGTATCTGGACAAGAAAATCACACACATACACTGAAGCTAACCCAAAAAGACAAGTATACACTTACACTACTATTCCTTTAATATCAATAAACATACAGCAAGAGCTCAGTCTAGAATATTTGCTTAAAACAAAACAAAACAAAATAGTATACTTATATCGGCACGAGAATCAGTACTCTTATTTCTGCCACCACAATAAAGCCGATCTACCTCATAGTCCTCATTACTCTTGCAGTGTGCTAAAACATTAAACAGATCGAATATCATTCAAAAGTTGTCTTAAAGATTGAATTAAAGAAAAAAGTTTAGGCGTTTTCAACTATACCTGCATTTGTTATTACTGTCGTAAGTAAACATGAAAATGAATCGCACGCTCAGTAACAGATGCGAATGCTTTTCAGTCAGTCAATTAACTAATGCAAAGACGGAAATACCACACCGCGCTTCTCACCGCAGCTGCCAATCACAAACTGCGCATTTATTTGTAAATACTGAAATCACCTCTCGTCATGACTGCACTAACACTGACAGTATGCCGACCTAAAAAGCCATATACACAACGCAAACAATCCAAAAATGATACATTTTACGAGAATAACCCTCAAATTAGAAAATGCTTACTTATGAAGCAAACAAAAATATGGGGCTTTTCATGAACAAGGTGCTATGTAGATGGGCATTTAAAAGCTACTGCCGCATAAACAAAACATTGAAAAAAAGCAATAAAAAACAACTACTGACTTCACATTCATTCGACTACTTGTCCAGAAAAAAATATGAAAGACAGATATGAGTAAACTGCACAATATAAAGGTGTTTTTATATTGCGAAACAATCACGTTCAGACAAGAGCTTATTACACGCTCATCAAGGTACTGGGAAAAAATTGATGTATCAGCTTATAATTAAAACATTGCAAATCATTTACAAAATGGTTTTATACATATTTAATAAACCGTATAGCCCAGAAAGACCACAGCTTTAAGTTTTTATGCCGACTCCATATTAATGTACACTTGAATACCTTTTAGACCCCCCCCCAAACATTCCCACGACTCACCTGATGCAAACAGTTGTCAGCAGATAGAAAAGACTTGTACGATATGCCGAACATTTTACATCTCTCCTTCATGATGTTTCCTCAGATCTTTGACGTCCAGCCAGCCTTGCCTGCTGACTCTCGAAGCGCAGCTGACTGACAATGTTCAAAGCCACTCAGAGATTTTTGCGTTTTCATTGGCTCGCTCCAATTGGAGCATAAAAGCCCCGCCCCTTACCGCGGTCTCACAGTGAGACGGGGTCGCTCCTGTACTTCTGCGGGCTTCCAGGATGGAGAATATTTATACAAACTAAAAGCCACTTGGAGACACCGAGCTGAGCAATTTTAATGAAAAACAAGCGATACTTGAATTGTTACGGTATCAGGTAAAATGCAGTCAAAGACAATGCAACGCGAAAAGAAAATGCCAGCTGTATACCCATTCAATGTTTACCCGCAGTCATACCTTTCTAGGAAGTCTACTGATTTTAATGCGCGTCACAGCCATACATTAGACATCTGAATGATGTGCAGATGCAGCGCTAACGATGTGCCTGAGCTGAGATGAACAACAGACTTCTGTCCCGCTACTGCGGTCTTGCAAGCGTGGTCAGTCTGCCCTACATTTCGGGCTATTCTACCGTTCTTAGCAGTAGGGTGAATTTAATCTGACCTTAATTTTCAGCAACAATATCGACCAGGATGTCAGTAGCATGTACATATTCTGCTCTCGTTCTTAGTGACCTTGGCATCCTATAGAAGTTGCACGTATTCACACTGGAAATAAGAAGACGCTGCCAATTTGACAGAAGGCAAAAAACCACTGAGGGCCAAAAGTATTCTTGGACCTCTACAGAGGTGAAAATGAAAAGATCACATGGACGTTTCGCTACCTAAAATGAGCTAGATCCCATACTGGAACAAACAAACAGACAAAGAAAGGACAGAGGGCATTGCTACAAAAAAGTTATATAATGCATATAATCCAAAGATGAGGCTGGGGGTGCATCTTGCAGTTCTAAATGACCTGAGATATTTCAGCATAATCACGTTTGTGTGAGAGATTTCAGTGTAGTTTTAAATATTATAACGTGATTCTTTATTCACGTTGAAAGCAATATTACTGCAGCACATATAAAACGTGTTGCTGAAATTTTTGTATATTATTTTATTAAATAAAGTCATCAAAATTTTCAAAATCATTTTAAAAGAAAAAAGAATTTAGCCTAGTACATTTGCCCGGGTTTCATCACCTCCCTTGACTGCGGTTTCTGCATTGCAGTCTTACTTTCCGCCACTAGAGGGTTACATCCACACTTTCTCACCACTCGCAGCTTAGTCGCATATAATTGGCTTTCCAGTACGACGCGGTAAATGATAAACGGTAAACGGTTTCACGGCAAAACTCTATCATGACTCAGTCATAGGCAGCCGGCCCACAGAAAACTGAAAGGGGAAATGGCGTATTTATCTTATTAAGTAAGCCTTACTGCGGCAGTAAACATGTTGTCTATTATCCCAGGGAGAAGAGTAAGAAATTACAGATAGGTGCCAGAAAGAAGCAGGTAGCATCTAAAACTTTGCCAAGTACCATTTCAGATTTCTGCTCTGTAAGCAGATACGCAAGTCTCTAAAACAGTCCCACGCGATCCCATTGCACTAAGACAGAATCGTTAAATAGATATGAATTTTTTCGCAATTCGTTTAAGTACCTAATACTTCGTTGAGAAATTAAAAACTGTCTGGTTCGTTCAACTGACCCGATTCTGCCCGATTTTGTCGTATGTATCACTTTTCTAAGCTATTTAAAGTTATCCGCGTTACACAAATGACCACAAGATGGCATCATATGCTTTAGAATTAATGTTTTAAGTTTTGTAAATAGTTTGACATTGGAGCGTATAATTTATATACTTAAGAAGAGGTATATGCACAAGTCGGTTTACAGTAAAGTATACACTAGCTTCTTCCCGTGACAGACTCAATTATAATTTATACAGTTTGTTATTATTTACATAATTTATTTCCCCCTACTCACGTAAGTCAAATGTTCATACTTTCTTTTGTGTGAATTTCAAAGTAACCGGCTTGGCCTTCTTGTCCTCTCAGAGACAAACTAACCGCCCACACCATTCCTCTGTGAGCCTGTCTTCTCGGTTTTCTGTTTCTCACCTTTCGAGCTGCACGGCGCGAGCCTGGAAGCACGCGCCTAAAGGCGGGCGGAAAATTATTTTACAGACGCGGTTCGCACCAGTATCTGTCTGATGACGTCCGCCGCCGGTGGCGTGACCGCATGCCTGCCAGGCTCGCGACTGTCCGTCAGCTGACCCATGACACCTAACGGGTAACGTTAGCGTCTAGCGGCCCAACCAAAAAAGGTATATTCTGGTATCTGGTACAATATTGTTAATGAAAATATTTTATAATTTGCTTTACTACGCGTGTGATTGCGTAGGGAAACTAGAAAAGTCGAAGGCCTGCAGTTAAACAACTCTCACCAGAAAACGACCATTATCGCTGAACACCAGTTTTAAGGTAACCGACTAGACAGTGTGATATTTAACTGTCAGAGATATAGCATACAATTGTTTAAAATATTATTATTTAACCTCTTCATCTTAGAAATATGACCTCTACCTTACGAGACTGTACTAAGTGCACCCCCCCGCAATGTAGTGACTGTTTGTGGCCAACAGGGGGCTCCACGCAAATGCATGGTTTGAGTGGTGGTCAACACCTAAATGCTACGGCAAGTCAAGCAGTTGTCAGTATTACGTAATTGTCATACTTCGGATTTGTTTGGTTTCTCTTTCTAAAGACACTTTTATAATGTTATTTTAAGAGCTATTCCTGGCAACTGTTTGAACAGCTCAGCTGGACACAACCGAAACACATGCTGAAGGCCCACGCTTGGCTGCTTGTGCCCCAGAAAAAGATACTTTTTCCCCATCTGTGAGTAAAAAAAAGTAAAAAAAATAAAAAGCATAATGGTTCTGCATCATGGTCCTCTGCAGCACAGCATGAATTTGTCTTTTTCGTTAACCAATATTAGGGGGTGAACATGAATGTTCCAAAATGTTCTGACTCAGTTTTAACTCGCACCGCACGCGTTTACAGCAAAACATACAAAACTTAAAAGAATGAAACTGGCAGCGGAATGGGGGGGGGGATTGGTCGGTACTTCGGAATTTAATATTCACGGTTATGCGTTTCATTTGACACGGGCTTAAATGAGACCGACCTGTCCGGTTGTTTCATTATTTAGTGAGAATTTTGCTCGTAAAACAGCACTCTGTAAACTACTAGGTTACTAAATGGAGGGAACAGTTTTATTTTATATTTTAATAACGGCGTATCACTGGATTTCACCGTTTTCGTAGAAGATGCCACCGGTTACTAACCAGCAACCGAGTGATGAAAGTCTGCCAGTTAAGCGGAGGCTGCTGCTTTTCACTATCGGCTAATGAACGCCATCGCTGACGTCAGGTTTCCATACCCAGTGCCGTATTTTGACTGCAAGGCTACGTTTTGTTATTTCTCCATCCCCCCCGCATTAGATCCGGAGTCCCCACGAAAGCGATTCCCGCTTGCTCCCCTTAGGGGAACGGCGCCGCTGGCATTGGCGGTGAGCGGGCGTGAGTGACAGGCTGCAGTGCAGTGCGTTTGCTCGAGCTCCCCTATATGGCTGTGGATTAGCTATATGCTAATATCGATAGGAGAGAGGAGCAGCAGCGCCGTGCTGCAAGGCGACAGTGGAGGCTATCAGAGTCTAAGCAGGCTCCTCAACAGCCATGGCTGAAGGTGGAGAAGGGGAAGATGAAATTCAGTTCTTGCGAACTGTAAGTAATTCATTTCGTTGATGTATCATTTGAAGTCAGGATGTTGTTGAATGTCTGATCGCATCTCTTTGTCTTTGCAATGCATTGTCGCTGCTGTCAAGCCCATGGACGTGATGATTTCTTGTGTAGTACATACAGGAGCATCATTCTCTAGACGCGGATTCCGTGACTAATAATTGCCAGATTGTCGTGGTCTTTTCAATGCACTTGTCGACAGGAATGCCTTTCAGGGAATCCTAGCGAAATGACCTGTCTTTGGTTTTTTCCCTTTGACTGGAGGGGTACTCCTTTTGTTTTGCGCATAGAGCACTGCAAATGTGTGTTCATTTAAAACTTGTTTTACAGAACCCTGCATGCAGGTTTTGTTTTTCTTTTACTATATACGTACTTAAGCAGTATCTTTGTTCGTGACTTGAAACCCACGTTATTGGTCTCCAGGATTCACCTAAAAGTTTCGTATTTTATAATGCAAGGATAATTAATCATACTAATGTACTAAGACAGTACTAATGTACTGTCACAAATGGACAATATTAAGGTGAACAAGTAAGTTACGGTGTAAACAACGCCATAATGCTGTGTTTTCGCGGGCAGCATAGCTACTTTGTAACAAGTGGTGGGTTAGACATCATCCAGTCTGTAAATTTGACAGTGGCTGCTTTAATTTCTTCAAAAATACCTTCGTGCCCTTTGCAGGATCTACGTAGTGCTCAAGGAAAATGAGACCGACAGTTTCTGTTCACACATTAGCTTCTATGAGACGATTCTATTTTTGTGAATTGACTGGAATTAATTACATAAAGGCAACTTGGCAGTGGTCTTTGCAAGTGACACCTCAACATGTCAGTTGTTAGATAGCCACCATGTTTTTCAAGATACCCTTCTATGTGTGTAGATGTTTGTGTCATGAATCTGACTGATTATGATTATTATTCTAGGTTTTTTCACATTCATATACAAAAGAGTCACACTTGCTTGTTGTTTAACAGTATAGAATATATGTAAGTCTCCAGGGAGACATTTTCACACAAAAGAAAAACTGTGGTAATGGACAGCTCTCCCAGTGCCTAATGTACTTTCAGTTGTGGCTCCCATCTGCACTGATAAAGACCTTTTAGCAGCAGTGACTGTTTCAGAGGGCTTCCTCAAGGCTTTTAATATGAGTGTCAAAAGAAGAAGCCAGAGCAGCTGTAGAGCCTTGCCCTGATGACAGGAACATCTGGAGACAAATGAATGGAGTGGAGTATAATGATGAGGAGATGGTCACCTGATGATGGTGAGGATGGCTTGTGTGCCCTTTTTCTGGTATCATGCCGATCCAATAGCAACTCAGTTGTTCATTTAAAGATGTGAGAATGGGAAGGGGTCCAGATTTCAACTAGAGTAGATCATTCTGATGCTTTGAATTACATTTAAGTTGTACACTTTTTCCATAGAAGTTTTTTTCCCCCATAACTCTTAGCAGCTTAATGATAGGGTTTTTTTCCCCATAGTATAGTCATGTTACTATTATAGCGAAAGAAGGAAAGTGGAACTTTGTAGTTTATGGAAATGGAACATTAAAAGTTTTTGTACTCAATCTGTTTTGTGTTTAATTTAAAGTGAATTGTTAGCTTTATGCATAATGCCGCTTGTGTTGTAGTAAAGATCATAATGTCACTATAGCCCAGTAAATAGTTTTATTGTATGTTGTATAGTAAAACAATCAGGTGTTACGCTATTATTTGTTGTCTGACAATGTCACTTTTAGTTATTAAACTTCAGATGTTATAATGGTTGGTGAAATGTATATAATCATTCTTCCTTGTATGTAGGGCTTAAATGCATGCTTGCGTAATGAGTAAGACATAGCTGTGTTGGTGCCTAATAAGTATTTATGTCATTAATATGGCTGAGTGGTTGAAAGTCTCTGGACAAAACTGCTATAAATAAAGAGATTAGTTCTGTCTTTGTGCTGCATGTCTTGCTGTCGGAAAATGCGTGGTGCATAAATGTGTGACCCTTAAAGATGATGCCTTTCCATAACAGGTTCACCGCCTGGAGCCTTCTGTTCATTGCTTGTTGCCAGTGTTGTGTAGAAATGGACTGTGTGCACCTTCTGGGAATATAGCACTGAAGTTCATCTTGCAATAGCCATGGACAATATTTAGTTGGAAACACAATTTAGATATAATTGAGCAGAAGAAACTTTTTTATATTCAGGCTGAATGAACTTGGCCTAAAATTGCATCAGATCACCCAGTTGTGTTTGTGATTTGCTGCTACTCATATATGCTGTTATCTAATCTGTCATGTAAAATTTGACCACATGGATCCTAGTAGTCTAACACTTGCATTTTCATTTAAAACACCTGCATATTAGTATATCCTCTTATTAGTAGTTTATTGATATAGAGTCTTCTTCATTTACTGTAACTTTGAAACCTTACAGTCAATGCAGAGAACTATATGAAAAAACACTTTTCTCACAGGCTGATAAATGTTAATCACAAGAATTATTTTGTCATTGCTTGAATTTGGAGCTTAATCTTCCTGCATCACTTATGTATAAAGGAGGGAACACTGGCAGTGAAATTTATGGTTTTCAAAATGACAACCTACAGCGGGAAAGCCTTTCAAGAAATGAGGGATTCTTGACCATGTGTGATCCAGATTTTGGATTTGTTTTCTAAAACATATAGGGGATTTTTTTTGAGCTTCTGATTTTTATCATTCTCTCTTTATCTATCTATGTCCTTTAAACCCAAAAATCTGAGTGGAAATCCTGATGCAAAGACTGTAGTATGATTCAGTCAGGAATAATACGAAAAAGAATGTGCAAGTTACCTGTTTGTTCTGCCTTCAGCTAGTATTGCTAGTGCATAGTGAAGTTGCTGGCTGTTACAGAAAATGTTTCTGAGATGCACAAAACTTTCTATATTGAAAGACACTAGCTGTGTTTCCATTAATTTTGCGCAAATTTAAGTCAGCAGAGTCAAATTGCAAGTTTGGTGTGTTTCTTTTAATGGATGTCATATGAATAATATGTGGTTCTAGAGTAATAAAATATCATGCCCTATGTATCTACCAATTTACATTTTTTGTGTCCCTTTCAGTATTGCAATATACTTGTTTTTCAACTTGCGATAAGAGCACCTCAAGCTAACAACGTTTTTGGGATATTTCAGGGTTTTTCTTGAAATTTGAGCATTTCCATTAACAATTTTTCAGTTTTCACCTACAAAATGTGTGAAATTTTGGATGTGTGTTTGTTGAATTGCAAGATGGTGACTTATTAGGATATTTGCAGAATTTTTTTACCCCCACTACGCTACATTTGCTTTGTTGCTTCAGACTGATGTTTTAATGGAATTAGTTACCCTATCAGTCTGTCAGTAGTAGGGAAGAGATGCTAAATTAAAAGCAGATCCAGAGTTTAAGCTTTGGTGACATTGTCTTTGGAAATATTTCTGCCTTATGGTCAGTATGAAATAAGTTTCTTTCCTGCAGTAAATGGAGAGACATTGTGAATATATCAGAGTGGAACTGGCACATTTTTGAAGTATTAAAGTGAAACCTAATGGGCTACTGCTGGGCTTTGCCCTGCATATGTGAAGATAAGCTGTTATGTTATGCAAAGAAACTGTTATGTTATGTAAAGTACCTGTTATGTAAAGAAGACAAGCTAAATTGTCTTGTAATTGGTTTGAGTTTGGTGGTCTGGCTTGTCCTTTCCTTGGTGCATAATAATAATATGAAAATAGCCCTTGATCTTGACTAACAACAAAATTCATTCAATATGAAAAGACACAATAATTTTGTGTGATTATTGCCTGAGTGGTCAGCATGGCACTGTGAACATACATATGGGAGCAAACTACACCTATTAAACAAGGTGCTGTGGAGGACCCCAAACAGTAGCGTTGATCTTATTTGGAGTTTGTTGTTCTGGAGGCCTTCTGCATTCCTTAAGATGACTAGAGTTTATAATTAGCCTTTAAAAAGCTGATGTTTCCACAGCACCTCCTCGCTATACGTTGTTGCCAGCAGAGGCCATTGCTTCAGCTTGTGTCGCGCAAGATAAGTTTAATATTACTGCCAATAACATTAGGAGGCACAGTGTTTAGAAATAACCTTTGCTTTCCTCAGGTCAGACATCAAGTGACATGAATAGTTATTGTAACAGTTATTGTAGTGCTTGTTCTTAGTGTGTTACTGTGTAGCAGATAACATGGACTCATAACCCGATTGTTACTGGTTTCAGTCTGAGGACGACTGTTGCTGTGGTAACAAGATACTGAAGTCGAATTGTTCCACTGAAATGTTTTATGAAATGGTAAAAATTGTAATTTGCTTATCAGAGAAACAGCTGAGCCATTGCATGTGTATTTTGCACTGTATTACCTGCCACTGTATCTCATTCAGGCATTAGTTTCATTAATATGTTAAAAATTTAGAATGGTATGTGAGGGTCACTTGCAGGTCAGATAAGTGCAAACTGGCATGTACTGCATGTATGGGCGCTCCCACCTCCTGAGGGGGCAAAGACTCTGTGTCTTTAAGAAGTCAAGAGGCTCCTCTTATTCCTCCACATGGGGCAGCAGCTGACTGGATGATTGGGGCTCAGGTGCTGCATAGCACGGATTCATGTCCAGAGAAAGTGTGACTGGAAGCAGCTTCAGACAGCAGCAGATGTGGTAGCATGACCAGCTATTTTAGATGGAGAACTTATATATTGCTGTCCGGGGAAAAACAGATTTGCGGTGGTCTGGCAAATCTAAAATGTGGCACAAATCTCGGAAATCATATTCCAAAACACCATAGAAGCACATTAATCCATTTGTATAGTAACAACTGTCCTAGAGCTGCATCTTATACCTTTCACATGAGAATGAACACTCTCATGCTAAGTACACACTAAGGCTGTCACTTTTTTCAAAAATCAAGTTCGAACGATTTTCAAATGTCATGCAATTCATTTGAATATATCTGAATACCTGTGACCCCGCCTCCCCCCAAAAAACGCAACATAGAATCATTCTTTTCAGTATTTTATTACCAGCCCACACAACGTAACATTTGTATGGAGCCACTAAGTGGTCAGCGTGGGAAAATATCTTTTGAATTCGTTTTGCGTTCCCTCGCAATACTTTTGCTTGCACGCAATAGTTTTGCGTTACTAATAATGACTGTACTGTGAACATTTAAAGTACAAAAAAACATAAATGATGCAGACATGTTAAGTGTGCTTTAAGCATTAATCTATGGGGGACAATGCACATCAAGTAACTTCCATATGTGTGTTTTATATGTATTTATTAATAATTGTTCATCAATAAGTGTCTGTTCACCGCCAGTAACTGTAAGCAGACAACTGGACTACTGAACACGAAGTGCGTACACATACATTAAAATATTAATTAAAATTTGGCCATAAAGAAATCTGGAAAACCATGGGCTGTTGCTTGCTTTTGTTGAAAGATATTGCAGCCGGAAAATGTAATGTAATGTTAATTTTACCACGGTGTCAGTAAAGGTCTAAACTCGAGCCCACGTTTGGGTATACCTCCCTCGTATTCTTGCTTGATGACGTATTCAGATATTCAGATCTATACTGAAATATTCCAGAACGTGGGTTAGAGTGTAAACCTTAACTCCAAAACCATTCAATAGCCCAGCTGTCTTGCTCTGGCGGTGGATGGACTCAGTGCAGTCATTGCTAAATACATAGAAAAACACATAATATTAAAGGTACATGGTGTACATTGACCCTCGTAGTTTAATGCTTAAAGTGAACTTTACAGCACATGTCTGTATTATTTAGGTTAATCCTTGCTATCATGTTGCAGCAAATACCAAATGGGTAAGTGTAGTGGGATCGCAAAAGTATTTCAAAAAATATTTTCCCACCCTGACCTTATAAGAGCTCCGCAGACACCAAACAACAAAAATTACAACAAATGGCCTAATCCGCTAATAGGCTACAGTAACACTTTAAAATTCGAATGGGTTAATTATAGTTCAAATATGAATTTTTCAAATCAGGTTCGAATGAATGTTTGAATATCAGTCTAAAGTGACAGCTCTAGTACACAGCAACATGCATACAAGAGGAGATGAATTTATTTAGCAATGATGAAATCCTTTGTTGGTCTCTTATGTTTGAAAATGATGTGCTGCTTTGCTGGACTCGACAAAAGGGCTTTTGTTGCCCTTGATATGTAATTGTGCAACCTGTGATTTGCTGGTAGTCAGCTGCGTTCAGATTGTTTCCTTCATTGTTACTGAATTCTGTAATAAAGGCACGCGGAGGCAGTGCCATTGCTGCATATCTCTCACAACAAAAATGAAGTTATTTCCCAATGGTGAGGAAAGATATTACCACAGCTTGGCTGTTACTATAAGGCCAGTAGAGAGAGAGGATTTTATTGCCATGAGTATTTTGATGCTACGGAAAGAAAAATGATTCTTGTTAGGGGTCCTGAGGTTTTCCAGCCAGCACTGTCCTGTGGTACGCAAGAGGAGAGGGTGAAGCTTAATTGGATGATAAGATTGCATTGTACTGGGAAACTAAATCAGTAATGATACCTCTGTGTTCCAATATCACAAATGACCTGTTTTTCTCTAGTAAGAACATCTCATTCGGATATTGTTGGGGAATTGTATGATATGGCATGGCAGTCTTTACAGACACAAACCTTTTGGGGAGGAAGAGAGAGTGGAGGAAAGTTGTATGCAGTATTATCCAGCCAGGCTGACCTATTTCCTATGTGTCATCCCTGGTCATGAGCCACTGAAACCCTAAGCTGCTAACCCCAACCCCAAGTTAATTGGGTTGATGTATTTTCTTTTCTTATTTACTTGCCCCTTTGCAATAGTGTCTGGTACTGTTTCTTCGACATCCAAGGTAGGCATCCTTCAGTGGAGGAGTTGTGGTAAATTGAACTGTGGGGATGACCAAAAGGGGCACCCATTAAATGAAACTCTTTGGAGTAGAGAGAGGTTTTCTGGTGAACAGTGTGCTTGCATTGCATCTGTGTATCTGTTCTGCCACAGAGCTTTTAATTAGAACCACCGTATCTTAGTGAGGCTGTGCTTCCAAACAGGCGGGTGAGCAGTGAGCGCTTGTCCTGGTGGGTGTTTGCTCAAATGCCAGAAAGCAGTGCCTGCCTCACTCCAACTCCCACACACACACCCGCTTCCGTGACTCATTTTTGCTCCAGCCTTGTCGTGGGGGACCGTGAGTCTGCGTTTATACGACGTTATTCAGAACTGTGATGGCGGTATTCTTAGATCAGGCTCTGCTGAGCTGTCTGTTATGGTGTCATGGAAACCTCCCAGATAACTGGACGAGTCTAGAGGCTGATTCCAGCTGTTTGAAATCATCACCTGCTGCAAACCTGATGAATCTCACCAGGTGTAGTGCCTGGGAGCCAGAACGACCCACCATAAGCTGGGTTTTGAGAGAAAGGCTTAGAGTTTTGTTGGTAGTTATTTATATTGTTCTATATTCACCTTTGTTATTGAACTTGGATTTGGGTAAAAATGCTGTCTGTTTGAAAAATACCAAGCATTGTCCACAGCTTCAGGGTTTCAGTTTGGTTTTTCTCATATATGCAAAATCACTTCCACAGTTTTGTTGTTTCTAGCAAAAATGAGACTTTAATATTTGAATTTGATCCCCTTCCTAATGTCCTGCTAGCTCAGATTTAGGATGAGGGATAAAGACAATCATTTAATTATAGTATCCATGATTGTATTCCATGGATTTTCTTTACCATACAATACTGTATGATCGTATAATTAGCATGTACAATTCATGTCCAATATTGTTATTAACATGGTTGTAGAGGAATGGCATGCTATTATTGTAATCATATGTAAACTATATTGCTAGAAGACCCCTTGGTAGGGTAAAAAAAAAAAGTGTCTGTAATCATTTTGAAGTCATTAAAAGGACATTTTCAGATATATTAAAACTTGTTTAAATGCAATTTTAATTAAAAACTTTTTTATGTACTACATATAGGGGTCTCTCAGAAGATAAATGCAAAATACATATCCACTTTGAATAAATTGAAAAGGAGAGAGCTAAAGTCTTTGGGCTGTTAAATACCTCCTTTAATAAGGTATTGATTGGGCTACTACAGTATGTCGTAGCAGACTGTCTCTAGTGCTTTGGAAGAAGTTGCCAAGATGGTTAGTTGATTAGTTTTTTCAGAACTTACATTTGGGCCTTCACAAAGTGTGCATGTTTTATGCTACCATATCACATGTGGGAAAGCTAGTTAATGGAGAATTCAACATGGACAGTTTTAAATCTTTCGCCATATTCTTTCTTAAACAGAAGATAATAATTTTATGATTTGTTGTTGAAATGATGCCTGCAAGACCTTTGCACCTCCAACCCAATCAAGAAGTATGTTTGGTAGCTCCACTGCTCTTATCTTTAATATTGCATCTGGGGGTAATTGCTTATATTTGGACAGAGTTGAGAGTCTTGTAAAAATGTATGTCTTGCATTTGTCCATTTCATGCACCTGTAGGAGGGAATTTGAGTGCCAAAATTTAAAGCAAAGCATGGTTAGAAGCGTATGTTTTATCCTTGGGCAGTGGGCTAACAGTGTCTGTAAGTAGTTCAGAATATTGCTTTTATTTGGAAAATGCCACTCCAATAGGGGTTTATTTAATAAACTGACATAAGGAATTGCAGGCGAAATACCACAAAGATTAAGTTCAACCTATGATTGTGCTGCATTCTTCTGTTTCTTAGTGCTGAATTTGGATTCTCAGTCCAGCACAGTCATCCTGGTGAATTTACAATATCTGTTATGTGCACAAGTGGCTATAGGGTTATGTAAATGAAATCCAATCTGGGAAAAGCCTGTTATTGCTGTGGCTGTGCTAGGTGGAGCTCTGTGGGAGGCTGTGAACCTGTGAATCAGTCTCTGCTCACACAGTTGTCACTGCTATGTTTTAAGCTCCATATGTACCTCCTCAAATGGCTCATGACGCTGATGTTCATACTGCACAGTAAATTGACGCATTGAGTAGACTAGTGTGCCATGCAAAAGAACAGGTTCTGCAAAAATATAGCAAACTACAGCATACTTGGGGAAAAATTATTTACTACTGGATGAAATTACTTGTTAGTAAGGAAATAAAGATATGTTTGTGAAAAGACGGGTATGGGTAAGGATGGGTAATTTCTTGCATTGACTATCTAGCATAATGTCCATGGATGATCAATATATAGGGACCAATGTCAAGCAAAGGAAGAGAGTTATGATTTAGAGGTGAATTATAGTTTGCATGCATGTTACCAGGATAGACTTTCCTGGTATGCCTTTGCATTGGCTCAGCAGTAGGCCTATTCCTGGGTCAAGATTACAGATGTCGCCTGTGAAGTGCACTGGATCCTTAAGGGCAATGTAATGTATATTAGTTCATATCTGTTTTTCATGCTCAGACTGTGCAAACCTCTTCCGTTTCTTCAGAAGCTAAACTAATGGTTTTTACTAGCCTGCATCAGTGTGCTTTGGCTTATTTTTGCAGCAACCCAAAAATTGACACCACTGTGGCATCTCTTTTTTTTCTTCTGCGTACTCAACAGAATATCAGAAGGAAACATTTTGCAGGTTGAGATTTGTGTGTGTGGAATTCTGATAGTTATAATTGTGCATCTTTTGACAACATGAGCAACATGAAATGGTTCTAATTGTTCTCAGTTTTCAAATATAACTTTAATCAACTGCCATCAGATTTACTCATATGGCTCCCCTTGCAATAGACATTAGTTTCATTTTCATTAATTGAAATGTGATAAAGATTCTTTAGGCCTATGACAGGCTTAATGACCAGTATTGATGCTGTTCCCATTCCTCATCTCATAAAAGATTCATTCCACTCTGAGAACCTCTGTATTTTCCACTTCCACCATGAATGTGGGCTGAAAGATCTGTGTTTTTATTAGGCCTTCTTGTGGTAAAGTCAATGATGTGCACAATAAAACAATGTATTATTCTACAGATGGTTGCATCTGTAACTAGGCAGAGGAAGTGCTCTGGCTGTGATTAGGCCTATATACCGGCATTGGGGAGCAGTGTGTGGTTCAATGGGACTGTACCTGTGATCAGAAGGTTGCCAGGTCACATCGCATGCTTGGCAGAATGGTCACATTGTGGTTGAGCCCTTGAGCAAGACCCTTAACCTCCTGAAATATGCTCCTGGGGTGCTGGATAAATGGCTGACCCTGTGTTCAGAACCCAGGCTTCGCTTTCACCTGGATATTTTTGTATGTCTCAGAGGAGAGCAGTATGGGAGTAGAAATTAAAGAACTCTGATGTACTTATACAAATGGCAGATAAACCTCAATTTCATAAACATTGACATTAATGGGCCCCAGACCTCCAGGTCTTATCGGCCGGTTCTTCCACCGTTTTAAGAGTACAGCTGCCTAATTAAGACATACTGGTCTCCACCTAAAGTATACCAGTCAATTTGGTCAGTCACAGTGAAAATGAAAGCAGAACAAGTCACCTGACTTGTTTGACCTCCCTCAGGTGCCCCATGTATATCTCTCTTTAGCATTATGTTCCAGTATCTTGTAACTTGGCACTGTTCCAGAATGTGTTTTGAGTGTTTTGATCTGTGAGTGATGGAAACAGACTGATGTAAGATGTCACAGTTCAATAAAATGTTTCCTTCCACTTTAGGAGCTTTGTGTTTCTGTCTTCTATGTGTCTCTTTTGATTGAATTTTTCCTCTTATGTTAGTTTTGGTTGTCTCGAGCCACAGAAAGTTTTATGTCAGTCAGCCTCTCAGTGTATCCGGCTTCTCTGCTAACAGCAAAATGCACCGATTTGCAGCAGCATCTGGTCCTGGCTTCTCTGATGATCCCAATTTAAATTGTATTTGACAGTGGGAGATCCTTGGTGGCTGGAATGGCTGCTCCCCCTTTTGAGGTCTTTTTGTACTCATGGTCACATGACCGGAGAGTCTGGGTCCTTGTTGACAAGGAAAATTTGTAAATAGGTTTCAGAGAGACAAGGTGAAAAGTGGATTGGGAAAATCTGCATTATATACAGTGCCTATAAAAGGTATACACCCCCTTGGATGTTTTACCCTTTTATTGCTTTTATAAATCAATCATGATCAACATAATTTGGCAATAAAAAAATTACAAAAAACCCCTTTAATGTTAAAGTGAAAACTGATTTCTACAAAGTAATGACAATTAAATAAAAATATGTAACATAAAATAATTGATCACATAAATATTCACCCCTTTTAAAGTGACTGACCTAATTCAACAGAGGTCCAGCCAATTGGTGCTAGTAGTCTCACAATTAGTGGAATGGAGATCATCTGAGTGCAGTGACTGTGACTCAAGTGATTATAGTATAAAGACACGTGTGTCTGGAAGGTCCATTCACTGGTTAATCAGTATTCCTGGCTACTATTACAGCATGAAGACAAAAGAACACGCCAAGCAAATCAGAGAAAAGGTTATTGAAAAGTTTAAGTCAGGGGATGTCAGGTCAGGTCAGGTCGGGGAGCATGTGCTGATGCAGTGCGTTGCAGCACCCACCACATGACGAAACGCCTCGGGATCCCAGCTGGCAACCCCCTAGGCAGCCATACGGTCCTGTCCCACCCTCCGGAGATAGCCATCCATCTGCCACAGCCAGGTGTTACGTGGGCGTCCCCTCGGCCTGGATCAGCTGCTCGGGTCCTCAGTAATGAGGATCCTGTGAGCTGGATCACCCTCAGGGAAACGCGCCACATGGCTGTAATGCTGTAACTGACAATCCCTCACAATGCAGGTAACGTGCCTCATTTGGGACTCCCCTAGCAACCGCTCATTTGACACAAAGTCAAACCAGCGGTACCTGAGGATTTTCCAAAGAGACACAGTACCGAAGGAGTCCAGTCTTCGTCTTAGCACACTGGATAGCGTCTATGTCTCACAGCTATATAGCAAGACAGGGAGCACCAGGACTCTAAAGACTTGGACCTTTGTCCTCTTGCAAAGATATCGGGAGTGCTACACACCCCTTTCCAGGGACCTCATGACCCCCCATGCTCTCCCAATCCATCTGCTGACTTCATGGGAAGAGTCATCAGAGACATGAATGTCGCTGCCGAGGTAGGTGAACCTCGGTCGATACTCCCCCCGCAGACAGACACACTACTGATGGCTGTACCTAAGAAGTCATTAAAGGCCTGGATCTTGGTTTTTATCC
>JAAGVU020000025.1:219442-233762 GCA_011763525.2 Mormyrus iriodes
AAGTTCACCCCGGATACCACAGATCCCTGCAGCCTTCCCTACCCCCAGCTGATTCACCACCCGTGCAATCTCAGTGATATTGGGTGGTTTACAGCTGATTGGGGGATCAGCCTCAAGAATTGTGAACCCAGAGATGTCCAACATCCTAGCCAGAGGATCAGCTTTAAACAACTGCTCAAAGTAGCCGGCCCAGCGGTCACAACTGCAGTTCCATCCGTAAGGACCATTCTATCACCTGCCCTGACTGCAAGTCTCCGAGGAACAGACTCAGATGTAGGTAATGCTTCGATTCCTCTGTAAGCAGGACGTGCATCGCTGGACCACAGATGGTGTGTCACCTGCTCACAGATTCGTCTAACAGACGCCTCCTTATCTGCCCTCAGAGCCCTCACAGCCATCCTCCTCAGTTCTCAGTACAGACTGGAGTTGCCACCAAGTTGTGCGCTGCGACTCCTCTCGATAATATCCAGGGTGTCCCGTGAGATGAAGCACCTCCTTCTGGGAACACCGGCAACACCAACACAACCCTCAGCAACCTTCAGGGTCTTATCACAAAATTCATTGGAGTCGGCTGTCGCACCCAAGTCTGCAAGTTCCTCACCCAAACTGCATGCAAACTCATCAGAAACAGCTTGATCTTGGAGTCTGGCCAAGTTCAACCTCCTTCTTGTAGTAGGTGGTAGCCTACTGGATCTAAGCTGAATCTTCAGAGTAGCAACAAGAAGTCTATGGTCAGAATTCACAAACTGGGCACTTCTGTAGACCCTGCAGTTCTGCAGGAGCCTCCAGCATCTGCCCATGAGGGTGTGATCGATCTCCTTCGCCACACCACCAGTATTGGAATACCAAGTCCAACAATGTGGCTCAGGGCGTTGGAACCAGGATCCAGCGACCCGCAGCCCCTGACCTTTCGCAATGTCGAGGAGCATGGAGCCACTTTCACCCCGGTCACCAGACCTGTGGGGACCGACACAATCCTCATAGCCAGCCCTGTCAGTGCCAGTGGTCGCATTGAAGTCACCCATGACCAGAAGAGTGTCACCTTGTGGGCACCCATCAACCACCGAGCAAAGTTGCGAGTAGAATGTCTCCCTCAACGAGACATCACTCACCGCGGTTGGAGCATTCACAGAGACATCAGACAAGACACCCAGGGAGTGCCTTAGCCTGAGTCTCATAATACGCTCGTTGAAAGGGGTGACATCAGCCACCATCCGGAGGAGCCGATCCGCCACAGCAACAGCTACTCCCTGAGTATGGCAGCTATCAGAGCGACCAGACCAAAAGTAGGTGTACCCACCTGCAGAAATCTGGCCACTCCCCGGTCTGCGTACCTCTGAGAGCGCCGGCACTGAAATGCGGGGTTTATGGAGCTCCCCCAACAGCAGGGGAAGATGATCATCTTGCCGGAGAGACAAGACGTTCCACGTGCCTACTCGAATGGGCCGCCTCAAGCTGGGACCCAAGCGCCGCCATGCAGCGGGTGATGCCTCAGCACCACACCAGCTCTGATCCCCAACTGGCCTGACCCTATTGGGTCTCCGGTGGTTTCGACTCTTCCAGGGATGAGGCTCCCGAAGGCTTTCCCCCATCCCCTTCATGGTGCGTGCAGCCTTCCTATGGGAGGCTGCAGCAGAGCTACTCCCGCGGAGAGCAGAACGGTATCGTGCCTTTTTGGACCAAGCTGTCGTGAGGTGTTTTACGGTGGCTGGAGTGCTAATCCTGCCACCAACCCCCAAAAATTTTTCCCTGCAGGTTGGAGGGCTGCTTCCAGGACCTGATGCAGTTTAACGTCATACCCAGGACCGGGCTGGGGGATGGATAGAAAAAAAATTCTAAGGCACTGAATATCCCCTGGAGTTCAGTTAAATCCATCATCAAGAAATGGAAGGAATATGGCACATGTGTAAATCTGCCTAGATCAGGCTGTCCTCGCAAACTGAGTGAAAGTGCAAGAAGGAGACTAGTGAGATAGGCTACCAGGACACCTATGACTACTCTGAAGGAGTTACAAGCTTCAGCAGCTGAGATGGGAGAGACCCTGCATACAGCAATTGTTGCCTGGGCTCTTCACCAGTCAAGGCTTTATGGGAGAGTGGCAATGAGAAAGCCACTGTTAAAGAAAACAACTCATATTAAGTCTCGACTAGAGTTTGCCAAAAGGCATGTTGGAGACTCAATTGTCAAGTGGAAGAAAGTTCTGTGGTCTGATGAGACCAAAGTGGAGCTTTTTGGCCATCAGACAAGGCACTATGTTTGGCGGACACCAAACACTGCACATTACCACAAACACACCATCCCCACTGTGAAGCATGGTGGTGGCAGCATCATGCTGTGGGGATGCTTCTCGGCAGCAGGCTCTGGAAGGCTTGTAAAGGTAGAAGGTAAAATGAATGCAGCAAAATATAGGGAAATCCTGGAGGACAGTTTGATTCCATCTGCAAGAGAACTACGGATTGGGAGAAGATTTATTTTCCAGCAAGACAATGACCCGAAGCATACAGCTAAAGCTACACAGAAATGGTTTGAAGATGACAAGGTGGATGTTCTGGAGTGGCCGTGTCAAAGCCCAGACCTCAATCCGAATTTGTGGCTGCACTTGAAACAGACTGTTCACACCCGATCCCCACACAACGTGACAGAGCTTGAACAGTTATGCAAGGAAGAATGGAGTAAAATTGCAGTGTCCAGATGTGCAAGCCTCATTGAGACCTATCCACACAGACTCCTTGCTGTGATTGCAGCCAAAGGTGCATCTATGAAATACTGATTTGAGGGGGTGAATATTTATGCAATCACTTATTTTATGTTACATATTTTTATTTAATTGTCATTATTTTGTAGAAATCAGTTTTCACTTTGATATTAAAGGGTTTTTTTGTAATTTTTCTTTGTCAAAAAAGCCAAATTATGTTTATCATGATTGATTTATAAAAGCAATACAAGGGTAAACCATCCAAGGGGGTGAATACTTTCTATAGGCACTGTATAGTGCTGAACACTTCCCATGTCTGTGCACATTTTTTTAAATCCTTGTTACTGCGTAATTTTTACCTTTAAAAATATTGCCCCAGGAATACAATTTGCCAACCTCATGCTCCTGCTGGCAAGTCTTCTGCTCATGGAGATTCTGACATGTAGCATTTTTCGTCCTTACTGGTGGAAATTCATTCTGTTGTAAAAAATGTGAGTTCTGCACACAGAAAACCCTAGAAGGCATATATGTCTCATGTTGGGTCTGCTGGTGCATGCTATTCATGTGAGGGGAACTACTGATTTATTTTTTAATATCATGAATGACTGGTATTTAGTGGATAAGCTATATATTTTTCCTACAGGCTATATGTGAAGCTTGTTTGGGAACAGGTGTATTTTGCCCAGAAAGACCCTTAAAAAAATCCAGTGTCTTCATGCAGGAATGTTCCCGGGGGGTTGGGGGTTAGTGGTGATCTCTTTGCTCAAACAATTGAAAGTTCCTCCCTTTTCAATCAGAGTAGACCCTCTTGGTCAACCAGTTTTATCAAGGAGGACTGATCCAGCCCCTGCCCCTCCAAGTCTCTGTCCTTGTGGGTCTGTTACTAGGCTGTAACCATGAGCAGCTGGGGAAATAATTAATCTACTTAATTTCATATACAGATCACTAGACCTGATACTTAGATCTTAATTATTTAGGAATAGGAATATATAAATGCATAGTTTTTGTTGTTTGTGAAGGGGAATCTGAAAACAACTCTGTTTTCCTAGATCAGCTAAGGTCTAAGATAAGGCACTAAAACACACTGTGGTAGAATAGTGATTTGCAACATCTCCCTGCAGAGTTTTACTGGCTTACTTGAGCTCAGCCTTGCCACAAGAATTTATGGCAAATAGCACGTCATAAAGCTGTCAAATACAGGACCGTTAGCAAACGAAGTCGACGCAGTTTGAAATGGTTTGTGGATGTCAGTGAATTTCTCATGTCTCTCTTGGGGTATTCTTGGGGGGGGGGGGTTGTGGTGGTGAGCAGCCTGTTCAGTGAACCTGCTTCCCTAGCGTCAGTGACCTCATGAACATGTGCTGTCTCTCCATGGCAACCGTGAGCCAAACTGCTCCTTCCTCATCTGACTAACACCATGACGATTGTGGGTTAACTCGACAGAGTATCACCCTGGAGTGGAAGTAAGATGGATCGTTGTGTTTCTGCAGTCAGGTCAATGTCTGAGTCTTACCTGTTTCATATATGTATTTGTTTTTTATCTGATCAGATTGGGCTTAACATAGCCTTTGCTAGTCTTTGCCGTATGCTCTTTTAAGAACATTCTTCACCACTTCAGTTACCCTTTTGAAAATGACACTTCTCACCTCGCCTGACATTTATGAGAAAGTCAGTGCTATCCAGAGCCCTTCCAACATGTTGGTGTAAACACCAACAGAGGGTTGTTAGGATTGGTTAAGCTTGTGGGCTTGGCCTGTCCCTTTTTTGTCCTGAATTATAATTTCTGCCCTCTGTAGAGGAATGCAATATCTATAGTGTCG
Source organism: Mormyrus iriodes (assembly GCA_011763525.2). Classification (NCBI taxonomy): domain Eukaryota; kingdom Metazoa; phylum Chordata; class Actinopteri; order Osteoglossiformes; family Mormyridae; genus Mormyrus; species Mormyrus iriodes. Next base: position 223,958 of record JAAGVU020000025.1, read on the forward strand.
TGTGTATGTGAAAATAGCAGTGCAGGGAGGCCATCATGTTTAAGGTTTTTTCTGTGCCCATATTAGTGGTGTGCAGGCTCAGTTGACAGAACTGTGCTTCTGGGGATCTCAGGTTACTTCTGATGAATGTAGGGGTTATGGGGACACCTGTTCCTGTCCTGCAGTGACTGCAGGCTCCTATAGGTGGGCGGGGGGGCAGTATACCTTTGGAATTGTCCATTCTTTGCCATGGCTCAAGAAATTATGGAATTCTATGATGTGGCCTGATGGTGGAATGCCAGTTCTAGAGGTTTTGTTGGGGAGTTCCGGTTCTGGTAAAGCTCTGGTGACCACTAGAGGGAATGTGTGTGAAACTAGGCTTGGTTCAGGTTGCTGCTCCAGGGAAGGGCTGCCCTGGATAGATATGGCCTGCCAACCCTGCACCCTGTTTCTTCCCCCAGGTCTATAGATAGATTGATGTGTGTCTTTATCTCTCCAGCAGATGGTTCCTTAGACACTCCCCACAAAGATCACTTTGCTGCAGATTCACCAGATTCCTTGGCAGGGGATCAAATGAGGACAGAGAGAACCCTCTGCCTCCCCACATTAAGTTCAAGGAGCCCGGTGTGGACCGGAAGGCTGCCTTTTTTTTAGGAGTATTGCCCAAAGGAATCCTGTCATTTCTCAGCAGCTTGAACTTGGCGAAGAAGGTTAAGGGAAAAGTATGATGTACATTTCATTGTGTGATAGGTCGATAAGGGCTTGAGCCCTGACTGAATTTTTAGCTATTACACAAGATTTCCTTTGATTCTTGTCATGTTATAACAGTGCAAGCTCTCTCTGATGGTTGTGATAGTGGTGTAAAGAAAACAGTTAGACATACAAAGCCCAGGACAAATCCAGGACTAGATGCAAGTCAGTTGCAGGGAATCCATACCTTTGCACTCTAAGAGTAATTTAGATTTGTATTGACCTAAATTGCAAATCCTTTTACCACTGGAGGAAACTGGAGCCCTTCGAGACTCATGCTAACATGGGTGACACTCAGAGTCAGGATTAGGAATGAGACCCACAACAATCTGGTAATGAAACAAAAATATCTAGATTTGTACTTAATCTCTTTACCAAGAAACAAAGTGTAATCTGTTTGTTCTGTTTGCACAGTGGTGATTAAAGTTTCCATGTTTTTCTCTTTATGGGGTTATTTTCCCCCCTTTAACTTTAAAATAAACAAGGAATATTTAGAGGAAAGGGGAAAGATTTATGCTCCTGATAGACCATTATAGGGGGACTCTTTTTAAACTGTAATGTGATATCATCCATTTTGGAATTCTGCCACTTAATCTCAGCATCTGAAATAAATGGTACATATTTCAGTAATTTTCTAAATTGTTCATTGCATCAACTAAAGGTGCTTTCTTTCAAAGCCTTTTTGCGTGTTAATATATAAACTAAAGCTTGTGGAGGTGGTTCTGTTTTTGTTCACATAACAAGTTTCTCTTAACCCTTTTAGGTTTGGGCTATATAATCAAAATCTTTGTGCTGAGGTGAAATATCAGTTCTAACAATGCATGACATGGCTAAGAACCCAGGAAACCATTAAATGGCTTCCATTGCCTGCTATTTTGCTATGGCAAGAGTTTACAGTTTGCCTAAGCAGTAAGGATATTACCAGCAAACTGAGCTGAGGCAAAGGCTGAACTAGGACGCTGGGTAGCTATGGGCACAGCATGGACAAGTAATGAAATAATAAGTGCTTCTTGGACTACGTGAAGCGTAGTAGATCTTTCCGGGGTGTTAACATGCCTTCTCTGCCACACTTCGATTAAAGCGGTGGCGAAGAATGGTATGCAGGCTCCTGATTAAGTATCAGAATGCCCTGTGGCTTAGGGGGTTCCCTGGGGAGAGGGGTGGCTGTCATCTCTTGAGGGGCCGTCCTCTGGTGTGCGATAAGGTAGCATGTGTAACATGGTAGCACTTGTTGATTCAGCTGAGTTTGATCTTGATGCCTGCAGTAACAAGAATGTGCCTCCCCCCTCCCAATTCCATTGTCTAGGAGGTTTAGCTTTGTGTTGATCACAGTCATTTTTACCATGAGCCATTTGTCTAAATCGATCATGTAGTGTCATAGCTTATGAGGTGCATTTAAGACTTAGTGTGGTTATCCCCACCCCCCTTCTTTATTTTAATATCTTAATGCCTGCCCTGGAGAAGAGGGGACTCTGAGAACCATGGCAACCATCTTTTCAGATTAATATGGCCCACGAGTTAGCAGCCCAGCTGAGCTGCTGCAAGAATGAAACACAAATCAATACTGCTCTCCTACAGCCCTGGCAAAGGGGAGGCAGGGGCTCTGTACAGGTACTAAATCATTTTTAATTGGCCCAGTGTTAATGCAACGTTGTATGGTTGTGGAATGGGATTGGACTTCCAAATCGTGGCCTTAAGTTTATTTTTATTCTAATTCCCCTATGGATAAATTGAATACATGAATATGTGTCATATGCTCTGGAATTTAAACAGAATAATCAGTAAAACCCATGGTATCATGTGCTGAATGAACAGCGGATTGATCAACATTCTCCCTGATTTATACAGCAGTACATTTAAGGAACTGTACTGGGTTATGTAAGTTTTTGGACTAGCATGCCCTACAAAGGGCATTGTACATCTCACTCCACAAAGGGCACTTTTTGGTGAACGGGTCTCTTTTGCTTGTCCAAAATGCTGCATTTCCATTTCTTCAGAATCTCCTATTTAATAATGCAGGTTGATATCATGCCATCGAAGCAGCTTCTCTCATTTAAGAGCCTGATCAGCACATTCTAGCATGGAGCAAACAAATAATATAAACCCCAAGCAATCTCCCCCACAAGAAAATCAATACCATTACTGGTTTTTGGATGGGCACAGATTGTGTAAAATGCTTGTAAAGAGACTTTTCAGTTGCATGTACAAAGTTAGTTATCTAACTAAAAGAATTACATACTTATCAACTGATGACAACACCTATCATATTCAAAGTCTATTAGCATACAAATTATTTTGCCGGTACCTTTATTTTTTGTGGGACAAGATAGATAAACTGGAAAATACTTAAAACTCTTAAGTCATAGAATTAGTTATAAGGGGATTGTCATTTTTAAATGCATATACTAATGTATGCTGTGAAATCTTTTGGAGAAAAAGGTTTTTTACGCATTATGGCAACAACCATTCACTTAGGTATCCTATTAAAAATTGTTTTAAAAATAGTAGTTCCTCAGAAGCAATTTTTGTAATAATGTGTTGTTATAAAGGAAGCTCTACCTGATTGCCCACTTTCACCCAGGCTACTGGTGCACCGATGTCACCGATTTTGACCGATACAGATAACCGATTTATATCTATTACCGCTGAGCTACTCGCCGAGTTGCTACTTTACATTGTTTTTTATTCTGTGGAAAATGAAATATCGATCTCCAGGCCAGATTTAATAATGAATTATACACGTTGCGGGTCAGTACTTAGAGACCTCTTATAAATGGTGAATGAGCCATGATTTTAGTAATTGTGTCTTTAGTTCTGGTGGTGCTGACTTAGATTGTCTTAACCATTACATAGAGCGCTCTGCACTACAAAAAAGGAGTGAGGAGCGAGTTTCCCAAAAGCGTCTTGGCGCAAAGTTCATAACCATAGCTCGACGATCATTAGGTAGTGCCCCTTTTATGAATATTAATGAACCCATTTTGAAATTTGCATTTTGACGCTTCTACTTTCTGTATAAGTGCAAGAGCATGCAACCCAGAAGAAGACGTATCTTTCATCAGGGGGATTTTGACCCCCGCCCCACAAAATTGATTGTAACTGATTCTGACGTTACAGATCAATGCTGTTGTATTGCCGCTAATTTATCATGATGCATCAATGCATCTTTACACCACTAGTACCTGTAATACGACTAGTATATACTTATCTAGTATTTTTTTTGGGTCAACCTTCAAATCAAAATTTCTATAGCCTTCAGGGAATACATATAGTTTTAGGACCAGTCAACTGCCGCAGTTGCATACAGTTTTGTATGCAAGCCAATAACTTCTAAACCATTTGACGGATGCTCTTCTAACTTTGCACAGGCATTTTATAGATGAGGCACTAAAACTGCTTAAATTTTGAAATGGCTCACCCCAAAATTAAAGCAGTGCTGCATAGTGATAACCAAAAAAAGGCTGTTTTGACACTTGATCCCATTAAGATGGTAACTCAATAACGGTTTAGTGAATCTTTTTTAAACATTGCACTGGCATTGTGGAGGGGCCAGGATGTAAGTAGTTAAAAATTGAAACCACACTTTGTGTTGATAGCAAAAAAGGAGCAGTTTTGACACTTGATCCCATTAAAATGATAACTGAAAGTTTTTTTTAATAGATTTTTTTGTAAGATGCAGAGACATAGTATGGATGCCGAATTAATTAAATTTTGAGACTGATCGCCCCAAAACTAAAGCAACACCACTTAGTAGCAGCAAAGGGGAAGACGACATTTGGCACTGTGAATGTGAGAAGTGAAAAAGTATTTGATGAATCTTGTTACTGCTTCACTAAAAGATTATATGGATGAAAATCTACACTTGGTTGCATTTTCAGGCAAATTGCCCTATCGATGAAGCAAACGCGCTGTCTGGCAGCAAAGGAAGAAAATGGCTGCTGTAGATGATTGATGTTATGAACACAGAAACTTGAAAAGTTTTATACGGATATTTTTGAGTTTTACAGACACATTGTAGGAATAACAAACTTGAATTGGTCAAATTAAAGAGAGATGAAGCAGCACCATATAGTGGAAAAAAAACTAGTTTAAAAACATTTAATGCTGTTAGTGTAATATCTCAAAAAGTATTTCACGGATCTCTCAGCCTTTGCAGACGTTGTAAAGTTGAAGATCTGGACTGATTAAAATTTTGAGACAAATCGCACAAAATTGTAGCAATGAGGCTAAGTGACGACAATGAGAAGGATGAGCTGATTAGATACTTATCCATGTGAACCATATCTATCAGTCATTATTTTCTCTACTTACCCTATTTGATTTTTGATTTCTTATTGCCACTTGACAAAAATATTATATGGATGAAAATCTGCACCTAAAAATGTACACTTGATTGTAACTGCAATGATGGAGGGCTGTAAAATTGAAACTGCCAATAGAGGGCAGCTGAGAGCGAAAATGGTGCCAGCAGCCACCATCTTGTAAACTCATCTTCCATGAATCTTTGTACAGGTGAGTAATTTTAAAACTGTGGGGCACAAGATGATTTTGTAAAAATTTTATAATAAATTTTATATTGCTTTTTAATTGGTACTCTCCCCGATCAACAAATTCTTTCTGTACCAATGAGGTAGCTGGCCATAACATTTTGTCGTGGGGAACTCTGCAAAATTTATTGTTGGAGAATTTAGTTTTGTCAATTTTTTTTCAGGCTTGTAATAATATTTCCTTCAGACTACGGTGTTTTCATTCAGCAAAATTTGTCACTGAAGGCATTACATGGTTGTAAGGTAAAAATAGCATTATTATGCACTCAGAGCCCAAGCTTTTCTCTCAGCTCTGTGTGTATGTATGTATGTGTGTGTGTGTGTGTGTGTGTGTGTATGCCTGAGTATGTTTGAAAAGGAGAGTGATCAGTTTTAACCACATTTAACCATTCACAATGTAAGTTCTTTCTAAGTGAAAGAGTCTACAGTTAAACATACTTTGTTTTGTAAATACTGTTCTTGTTGATTTGTAGCCAATCCTTTGTATATACTCTAAATAAGAGTATTCATTTTTTGTTCAGGTGTTTTTTTCCCCCATCTGTTCAATCTATCACCCTGTTATGGAAAATAATATGCTAAAGGATGATTTAATATTGCCTCAACAGTTTTCCTGTATCTTAACTGATCATTGCGCTAGGTCTTGGTTGTTAGCATTGTGCTAACAACTAGGAGCTCACGGGTTCAAATCTTGCCTCTACTGTAACCCTTTTTGGATAAAAGCATCAGTTAAATATAAATGGGTTACTTGTACATTGTGCACACAGTTTGAATTCCTCTGGTATATAACCTACCATTAGTGTATCTGTTATAGATCTCTTATGTCACGGAAAATTTTGGTCATAGTGCAATATAGAAATAAATAGAATATAAATATTTAAACATATAAAATATAAATGATATAAAATGACATTTTCAAACATGGACATTAAACATATACAAAGAAATACAAGTAACCACCTAATCAGTGGGGGAAAGATTCTGTAAATTGTCATTTAATTGGAATGTGCAATAAATGAATAATTTTACTTTCAGACCTAAATATCACAATAAGGACTCATAGCATTCAGGAAAAAACACATTTATTAACGTTTACATTTCCAGGTGATCCATCCAGTACTTTTTGAAATTGTACAAGTTGGTGAATGTGAGATGAGTATGGCTTAGCCAATCTAAATGACAGAGCTGTCCAGGGAATACTATGGGCACTTTCACACCACAATAACTTTTTTCAGGAACCTGGAACTTTTCCTGCAGTGGGTAGACAATAACTCATTGCGATTTGTAGTTTCTCAGAGGCAGTTCCACAACCCCGTATTAGTCATTACTCCAGACTACATACTTTTTCTTCGACCACCAACTACTGGGGTGGGGCTTACAGTGATAACTTGATTATTGGTTGAACGTAAGCACCGGCACTAACTTGGAAGTTATTTCCGACAGCACCAAATCTAGTTTATCATAAACTCCTTCTTTGCATCTATTATAATAATGTATAATATAAAATGACCATTGCATAGATTTTCAGGTACTGAACTGTATATGATACATGTTATGCTATCCAGCTGTAAGCTGTGGTGAAAATCTAGATTTATTACTCCCAACTGTGTACAAATTAGCCATCTTAACTAATGTCAATACTGACATTATATACAGGAAAAAAAACTGGTTCTGTTTGCTGTACTGGGAATTGTATTTATTAACCTCAACACCTAGTTAGAATTTGTCAGAATCGTTTCGTTTTAACGTAGCTAATGAGCTTCATAAAGCATGTGTTCTGCGCAGTTCCTGAGTGTAGCTTAAATGATGACTTTGGAAAGTTTTGGATGGGAAGGAGTGCTGACTCAGGTTTTTTTCTGTCCGAATGAAACCTCCCTGAAGCGAAGTGTAAACCACTCTAGCTGATGAAAGCTCCCTGCTGAGCTGTGTTTTATCGTTGTGTCTGTTTCAGAGGTACGATTGGCGACTTCAGCATTTCTACTATCTAAACAGGCTAAACAGCGTCCGTTCATTTAAGATTATTACTTACACTTAACAGGCAGGCTGTGCATTGTTGATTTTTGTGCTTATGCATAGCATCTCATGTTGCCTGCAGTTTTTGTCTTTCCTCTTTCTTAAAGTCTGATGTTTACTTCATCAATAAGATTGCTTACCTTGGGTGTAGCTAGTAATGACCCCAGAACCCCTTGTGGGTCAAATCCAGACATTTCACATAGACATAGATTTGTGTATGTTTCATGTTCACTTAGGAAATAGTGTCATTGTGTCAGTTTCGATGAAGAGTGAAAAATTTCCCCTTGGGGCCATCAAAACTTCTCTCATCGTCTCGACTCGAGTTGTCATGTCATGTTGTATCTCATTATAATGTTTATGTATAATGCCCTAACCTCCATCCCATCAAACACTTTTGGGTTGAACTAGAATGGAGATTTCGTGCCAGGTTTTCACGTCCAACATCAGTGCCTAACCTCACAAATGCTCTCTTGGATGAATGGGCACTCCAAAATCTTATGGAAAACCTTCCCAGAAGAATCACAGCTTCTGTAGCTGCAGTGGGGGGACCAGCTCCATATTGATGCCTATGGATTTAGAATGGGGTATCATAAAAGTTCCTGTGGGTGTAATGGTCCGGTGTCTCAATACTTTTGTCTTTATAATGTATTTCAGTTGATGTCGTTATTAAATAATATTGTTCTTAACAGCTTGTTGAAGGGAGGCTGAATTGTTCCATTCTTTTCCATATACCTGTCTCTGTGGTTTAATGTTTCAAATCACCCTCACAAGGTAAACAATAATGTTAAGTAATGCAAATGTCAAACAGTTGACTTGCCTTTTAACATTTTCTATAAAATTCTTGTTTTTTGTTCAGCAACAGTGACACAACTTTCAGATAATGGAATACGAGTGGCTGTTCTATGTGTGGACTACTGTCGCATTAACCTACAGTCAAGGGAAGTTGGTCTGTGTGTGACCTGTACTCTGTGTCCAAAAAGGCTGGTGTTGTTAACGATAAGCTACTGGAGGCTGAGTGGCTTGAAATGAGTGTCGCTGGAATGGGGACTCTTTTCCAAAATTCCTGCCTTTCTACTATGCATTGAACTGGCCTGCTGTGTCTCTTAACAGGATGATGAAGTGGTGCTGCAATGTGTCGCCAGCATTCAGAAGGAGAATCGCAAGTTCTGTCTATCTGCTGAGGGATTGGGAAACCGACTGTGCTACTTGGAACCCACATCAGAGGCCAAGGTAGGGGAGCTGGCAAGATGGATCCAGTGAAAAGAAGATGGGCTGTACTGAAGTGACCAGCCCTGCATGTCTCGTCAGTTAAGCTAGCTTTCAAAGCCATTGTAAGTAGTAATCAATCAAACGGCCCACATTTTCCTTCTGGGGTTGTAACTTATGTGGATACATTGGTTTAAAAATAGATTCTGAGTCACCTTTCTCACTAAAAATTCTGAACAGATAGGATCTTCTAAGATACCGTTTTGGTCCTACATTATATACTATTTGCAGCCCCAGAAGTGTCATTTAACACCCAAGTATTTAATCTGAAATTAATCCATTAAATTAACTGGACTACGGATAATGCCATGTTTTAGGTAAACCCTTGCAGTTCCCCTCTTAGAGTGCATGATAGTAGGTATAGAATCCCAATGTGGGGCTCCGTGACAGTCAAAGGATGAGTTTTCTCTGCAATTTCCTAGGAAAAGAATGAAATGAAGAGCTGGAAGGGCAGCAAGCCTGCATTTTACAGCTCAAAAACATAATGTTTCTGAGGTGCTGCATTTTTCATCCCCCTTAGAAATGACTATGCTGCATTTGCCCTTCTATTTGGTCTTCTATAACCGCGTATCCAGTGCAGGGTCCTTGTGAGCCTGGAGCCTGTTCCCAGGATGTGCGGGGCATACGGTTGGGGACACTCTCTTCATTTACCAGTCCATTTGCTTTTACACAACTCTAATTCATGTCTGGTTTTTAAAAAATCTAAATATTTTTTTACTCAGGTGACTGTGTAAAAATATTGATAAATGTAAATGCATAGTATTGTAATTCGTAATGCTTTTCTGATTTTGGACATTTAACCTCAGACTTAGCACTGAGAACTACTACTCTGGATGTTTAAAATCTGATTAGTTAATGTAATTCCTGTCAGATAAATCTAACTGCAGGCACAGATGTCTTTGTGCGGTGAATAAATTAACGTGTCTTTCTATTTACGGTTTGTGGATAGATAATAATTTAACTATTCTGAGTGTAAAATTTTATATTGCAGCACTGTAGATATTCAGTGAACAGAAAGCAAATCTGTGCAAAATGACAATTTTTAAAATTGTAATACACAAGTTAACTCCCCTTCTTTAACCCCACATTATTTTTCTCCCATAGCCAAGACCTAAATACCTGATGCATTTTTAGATTTTCCACTTTGGTTGTTACTTTAATCATTCTTTCTGTTGTCTTGAAGCACTTCTTTACACAGCGTGTAGTTAGAGTATGGAATAGTCTTCCTGCTAGTGTAGCGCAGGCTAAAACCCTGG
>JAAGVU020000025.1:244156-269523 GCA_011763525.2 Mormyrus iriodes
TTCTCCCCAAACGAGCTTGATGGGCCGAATGGCCTCCTCTCGTTTGTACATTTCTTATGTTCTTATGTTCTTATGCTTTGTACTCTTTACCATGGCATACGAGACCTATCTTGTTTGTAGGTTCTCCTCTGTTACTGGACAGTGTAAGAAGTACAGTTTATTTTAGCTCCTGTGGTTGTTCAGTCAGTCAGGCATAGTTAAAATATGCACAGGCACCACTGTACATTTGTGGATTTAGACACATTTAATTTTTCAGGTTAGCCTGTGACTAGTTGCCCTCAAATGAGGCTACCACACAATTGTCCTCGGAGGAAAAGCAAAGGAACTTTTTTGTCCTCGTGTGTGTATTAGGTAGCAGGTTATGACCAGCTTTTTTTCTGGCACCAGAGACGCATTCGATGGCTTTATAGTGGTTTGTGTGACAGCAGCACTCAGCCTGACACTGTATAAATTTTTGGAAAGGCTGGTGTCCTTTTCCCGGTGGTTTTAACGTCTCATCCTTAAGTACTGATGATGCTGTTTGATACAACTGTTAATGCAAAATGCCATTTTAGTAGATACATCTCTGCACATTTAGGAGTTACTAAATGGCTCCTCTTTCCCAGCACCTGTCCATCTCCAACGGCAGCATTCAAGTGGATGCCTCCTTCATGCAGACACTGTGGAACGTCCACCCCACCCGATCTGGAAGCAGCGTGGAAGAAGGCAAGTGTGACACTCATTGTCTCTGCTAATTTTTTAATGGAAATGTGCATCCCAACCCTTGATGAGTAAATGCATAGTGATTAAACTTATAAGGAGCAAGTGTATCTGCAGTGATATGTACTGTATAATCCAAATCTAATCATAAAAAATGAAGTATATTTGGGTAATATAAAATGGGCCGAGTCAGTTTGCTCCAAGGTATTTCCAAAGTACTTGATTAAAATTTTGTGATAAGTGTTTCCATTACAAAAGTTATTTCTATTAAAATGACTCCCATGGGCAAATCAGATCTAATCTTTTGCCACTTGCCGCTGATTCTAAAGGAATGCTTTGGTGTCATCATAATTAAGACCTCTGTCTGTCTTTGGATAGGCTATTTGCTAGGAGGTCATGTGATGCGTCTGTTTCATGGGCACGATGAGAGTCTCACAATTCCCGGGTCAGATCAGAGTGAAGAGCAGCAGAGGTGAGTTACTGAACAGTACACTTGGGCATCATTAGGTCTGATCACTCGGGGCTAGAGCCCCGAGTATTCTAGCCCTAGTGCCAGTCTTCAAAACAAGTCAGGTAAACTTGATTTAGCTCCTGATCTTTTCAATAGCTAGTAGTGGCCCTGACAGTACATAATCATCTCTAGGAGTGCTTTTCCAGGCTCATTTGGCTTTTTAGCTCTCTTGACTACCAGCTGATTAAATCCACAAACCATATATTGCTGTTTTTTCATCCAGTATGAATGTCAGTATGACATCTCTCTAGAAAAACATACACTGAGCTGACATCCAGGATGACCTAATGGGCACTAGCCCTGTTGTATCATGCTATTTTTTTTTTTACTGTTTTTAGGACTCCCATGATTTGTTCTAGTTCTGTGCCTTAGACCCATTTTATGCAGGTTCCTGCACACACGCAGGATTATGGTCTTGTATGCTCATTTTTTTGGTGGTTCCATTGTTTCTGTTTTCATAAGACTTTTTGAATGAGTAGATGTACAATGGATCTGCAGCTGATTTGTGCAAGGGCTCGCTGTTATGTACAGTTCGATATATTTTTATCAATGTGTGTTTTCTTAGCATTTGTTTAAGTGCCACCATTTTCTACTCAAATTAGATACACTAACTTTCTCTGTTCAGTTACTTTTTTAGCTAGGCTACCCCCCAGTAAGCTAAGCTAAGTACAGAATTAAAGAAATGGTGACTTGTTTTGTAATATTTAATCTTTATTAGAGGCATATTGGCAAGGTGCCACATGTGAGCATACTGCCCTCTGCAGGCCTGGAGGCCAAGCAGTCAGTGCCAGTTGTGTTCTGCAGCACTTGGCACAAAAAGAAAGAAGAAGAGCCGAGACTGCCTGAGGCTAGTCGGCCAAGCTTGCTTTAAAAAGCCAGTGAGGAAAAGGCTTGGGGCGTGACAGTATGGTGCCGCGACTCCTTGTGAGTTTACTCTCTGAGGAGGGGAAGAAATGGCCGTTCTTCTATCTATAGATGTTCTACACTGGAGCTGACAGTAAATAGTGGGAAGTGGCACACAGACAGAGAAGTGGGTCACTGCAGAAACCAGGAGAGGTATTGCCAGTCGGCTGAGAGGTGATAGGACCCTTCATCTTCCCCTCAGTCGTGGGGCCTATTTTTAGTGTGAAGCCTTTGGCAAATACACAGCAGATTAAATATTGGTTGTCAGCTTTTGCTTTACTTTTAGACATGTCCTTGAAATTTAATAGAGGGGACATTTTTAAAGAAGCTAAATTTTGATCAGGTCCATCAATAACACATTCAGACATGTTGCTTATGAAAATTAAAGATTTTTTCATCTTCTGACCCTGTCATCCACGTGGATGATGTACAGTTCATGTGTAGTGCTCTATGTATTTATGTGTTCTCATTGATGGAATAAAGTGTCACTGTTGTAAACATGTTGGCACACATCCACCACAGGGCCAATGTGTCAGTGCATTTCAAGCTAAAATGCTAGTCAAATGTATAGTCTCTGCCTTGAAGTTGAATACCAACAGGTACATTTTCTGGTAAATTTTACAGAATTGTGAACTATGAGATGGGCAAAGCAGGTGCCAAAGCCAGGTCTCTCTGGAGACTGGAGCCTCTTCGGATCAGGTGGGCTCATCTACCCTATCTGCATAGTATGGCATCTAACGAAGGAAGCAGGATATTTTATTTCCATTTTGAAGGAAGTGTATGCTCTTTCCACATGGAATCGTCTGTGTTTGCCTGGCATTTGAAATGGTTTAAGCTAGCTAGCCTATGAGAGTCTTCCGAGGCTGAGGTCAGATCTGGCGCAAAGTTTTTGGACTCTGAATTTCAACACCAGCTGTGATTGAAGACCAACCTCCCTACAGAACTTGGATAGAGTAATAGTTGATATGTTATTAAGAGTGTTATTTATAATTGACTGGGGTGTTATATGTATGTGTGCGTGTGGTGTGTGCTTGCATGTTGGGTGGTGTGTTGTCTTTGTCAGTTGGAGTGGGAGTCACATCCGCTGGGGCCAGCCTTTTCGCCTTCGACACCTCACCACGGGCCACTACTTGGCACTGACAGAGGACAGGGGGTTGGTCTTGCAGGACCGGGAGAAGTCTGACACGACCTCTACTGCCTTCTGCTTCAGACCCTCCAAGGTCAGTTTTGTCCTGGAGCCTCACAGGACCCTGGAGACATTTTCCTATGCACAGAATCCAAACTACTCCAGATGGTAGGGCCAACCAAAACTCGCTAAGGTCCCTGAGGGCTGGCACAACTGTGCGGCTTGGTAATATGTATGCGGGGCTTGAAAAGAGTGTTGTGAATAAAGTTTCCATAACATGAACTCCGATATTGTGGACTTGAACCAAGGTTATAATAATGGTAATAATGGAAAATGGATGGATAATAACAACAACAACAATAATAATAATAATAATAATAATAATAAAGCAGGTCATATCCCGTTCTTCTGCTGTTTTGCTGTTCAGTAAGTTATTGCCCCTCTTGGTTTTTCAAACAGTACTGATCTTGTGAAGTCACCATTCTCATTCCTGTTGTACTACTTTGTGCATAATTAAGAGACTTTGTGGGTATTAATGCCACTATGATTTGGGTGCATATGTTTTAAAAAGCTTTTTTTAGACCTTTCATTCTCATCAGTTGTGCAGTTCTCTTGTTTATCGATTACAGATGCCAGTTACAGATGGATGTAAGTGATGTCCAGCAGTGCAAGGCATTTTTCATTCGTTTGTCTCTCTCTATCAGGAAAAGGTCGAGTCCAGTCCAAAACGTGACATCGAAGGCATGGGGGCACCAGAGATAAAGTACGGGGACTCGATCTGCTTTGTCATGCATGTGGCCACGGGGCTGTGGCTGTCCTACCAGGCTCCAGATGTGAAATCTGCTCGTCTGGGACCGCTCAAGAGAAGGGTGAGCAATTTGAGTACTCTGTGAAGAAATACATTTCATTGAATGCTTCCACCGCATTTGAATAGGTGCTTATTAATAATAAATGAAAAATCCTCCTGGGATGATGGGTCAGATTGCGCAGGTCTTGAAGGAGTGCTGCAGCATGTGCTTTTGTGAAACTCCGCTGATGGAAAATCGGTGCCTGTTTGAACCATCAACGTCAATCCTTGTAAATCCTTGTACAGGCCTGCCTCCACTCTGAGGGTCACATGGATGATGGGTTGACCCTCCAGCGCTGCCAGCATGAGGAGTCCCGGGCAGCTCGCATCATCCGCAACACCACCAGGCTCTTTAACCACTTCATCAGGTAGGCAGAGACGTAGTCAGCATCTTCTAGTGGTTATACTGTTCCCTAGGCAGAGCCAAATCCTTCCCTGCCATTTCTTTGCTCAAATGCTTTTACTGTTAACTTACTGTTAGTTCTGTTAGATACTGCTGTGACATGTTTGCGGGGGAACTCCATTAAGGCTCCTCTGCAGCAGACATGTTTTCTTTTCCCCCCTCCTCCTTGTGACTATGACTCAGCCTCCCAGAAGGAAAATGCACCGCCACTGTCTTCTACGCACCATGTTCCATCACCAGGAGACTCAGTGGCTCTGCTGTCTCTGGCACTCTGCCTGAATCAGAATGTACACCACCCCCCAAACCTCCACCTTGCCCTATGATGTGACAGGACATATTTTTATCCCATTGACAGAAATGAACAGTTCAGCAGAAATTTACTCATGGGCATTTAAGAAACTTTGCTCTGTTACGATCAAATTGTGAATATCTTTGGTTATGTTGATTGGCGCTTATTGCTCAATGAATGCTTTCCATTGACCCCAGCACCACAAATGCTTTAAAAATGGGAATTTCATGCAGCTCATGAAAGTCTTGGCACATTCCTGTCATGATTGACATTGGTATTCCATTGATACCCTAGTCCAACGCATGGAAACAACGCCATTGTCTTTTTTCATTTCATCACTCTATCCCTCAGAGACTTGGACAGTTTGAGTGGAAAGAACCGTGCTGCTGTCGCCCTGCCTATTGAGGAGGTCCTGCAGACTCTGAATGACCTCATCACCTACTTCCAGCTGCCCGATGCCGAGCTGGAGCACGAGGAAAAACAGTGCAAGCTCCGCTCACTCAAGAACCGGCAGAACCTCTTCAAACAGGAAGTACGTCTGGCTATACAGAGGAAGTGAGAAATGCAGATGGAGCTGTGCATTGCTTTGTACATAAGTAAAGCAAAAGCAAAGGGAAACCCCCTGCACTCCTTGTATTGGTATTGTTTCAGTCAATTTTAGTAAGAAGCCATTTGAAATAGCAACAAGTGGTCACAGACAAGAGACAACATTTTACAGAAGCAATGGATTTCCTTGGATCTCAATTTACAGTGTTGCCTTACAACTGTGAGCGGTTTTCAAGTAATATGTTAATATCTCAATGACAGCAAAGCAGTATAGCTTTGATAGTAGTGCTCCCAGGCTCGAAATTGCACTCATTAATTTTGAAATGATCGTCCCCAGAGATGTTCAGTGGCAGCTGTAATGCTGAAGAATTCAACGTAACACAATTTTATAGCCCCAGTTTCACTCAACAGTCTGAAGCCAAAGCGGTTGGTCAATATAGTAATTAGACCGACTATAAGTATTATGAGCTTTCTGCTGATAGTAATGCATATAAATCTTTTTTTTCTACATTGTTCTTATTTTGATTCCATTTGCTCAATTGCTAACAGGTAATCAAAATCAGAATCTTTATTTGCCAAGTACAGAGAAGTACAAGGAATTTCTGTTGGTGCTGGTGGTGTCATGACTTACACAAATAAAACACACAACTAAAAATCTAAATGTAAAAGTACAAAGACAGAAAGTAGAATAAAGCAAAAAATGTCATTTTCACAAGAAATATATATAGTAAAAAATAAAATAATAGAAAAAGATGAGACAAGCATGTGAACAAAGAATTAAGTGAATAAATGTTATGTGCAAACAGCTTAGGTGTAGTGCAAATGAGTGTATAAACTTGTACAGTGGGTGGTTCCATTATGAGACAGTTGCTCATGGGTCCTTATTTAGAAGAGGAATGGGCTGCGGAAAGAAGCTGTGTGGGTGACGGCTGGTCCTTATGCTCAGGGCATCATTTTTGAAATTGTTACTTGTCAGTCCTTAGCCTTTCAGTGTAAATTTAAATGAATCGGGTCCTGATTAATAATTAATTTAATAATTTGTATAATTTGATTAATATATTCATGGAATGTTTAGGTGTCAGTTTGTCATTCTTGCTAATTGACAGAGACATTTGTGAAATGTTGCGGATCACCAGCATCTTGGTGATTATTACACTTTCTCTCCCAATGCTCTTTATTCATCCTTTATGACTCAGAGCCTGTCCTTATGCCTGTTATGCCAGCACAGATTGGTGTGGGTGTGACGGAAGCTAACGTTGACGTTGGGCAGGGGAGGTCACAGAGCTGACAGTGCTTGTGTTTCAGGGGATGCTGACCCTGGTGTCCAACTGCATTGACCGGCTGAGCGTGTATAACAGTGCAGCCCACTTTGGGGAGTGCGCTGGGGAGGAGGCCGGTGCCTCTTGGAAGGACATCCTCAACCTCCTTTATGAGCTGTTGGGTAAGATGGGAAATTAGCACTCTGTTCACACCTAATCACAGTTTGTGGCTGGGGAGCATGTTGCCCATAAGTGTGTCACATGACTGCCAGGTTCGAAGAACGTGGCAGGCCTGTTTACGTTGTTGTTTTAGAACTAGTAATTAGCTGACCCGTTTTCCCATTGTGTAGCCTCACTGGTAACACACCCAGTGAACTAGCAGTTAATCCCTATCTGAGGTGCTAACGGTGTTTCTCTAGAAGAGGTGTTCAGGTGGAATCAGTCATTAACACATGTAGAGATTTCTTTGGACTTGCTCTGGGTCTGTGCAGTTTGCACTGTAATTACTCATTCCTCATACAAGACTCGCCATCCTAGATGTGCTGTGGAGGATGTCCTTCATACCAAGATGACATTAAATTATTGTTTTTCATGGGCCAAATTTGTGTGCAGGCATTAACTCATTTTATATTCCTATCATGCCAGCATTTAATACATTTAAAGATTCTTCTTCTGCATTGGTTTAGGTGACCCTGCCATTTTGCTCTTGCTCAGTGCTGTGCATTCCTCAGTAATTAGCTGGGTAATTAGTATGCATAAAGGCATGAGGCTATTTGGGAGGTCTATTTTTTTCAGAGGTGTGTTTGTTTTAGCTAAATTGCTATTTTTGACCTGAAACATGGGGGTTTATAAGTAAAGTGTGTTTTGTGTTTATGGACAATCTGATGTAGAATGTCCTACAGAGTAATATCATATAAATTAATGTTTATATGATGTCTTTCACATTCAGCTGCCCTCATAAAGGGGAACAGAAACAACTGTGCCCAGTTCTCCCAAAACCTGGACTGGTTGGTCAGCAAGCTGGAGAGACTGGAGTCATCCTCAGGTATGCTGTAGAGCTGCCAGCCAATGACCTAGAATTCCCCACTGTTGCCTACTCTCCTAACCCAGATTACCCAGTCAATTTGAGAACTGCTGACGGTTAAGGCTATAGAGAGGAGGTGCTAATCAGAGATTAATTATAGGGCCACTAGCTCCTGTAATAGTGCCAGTACCTTGCAGGTTTGACTTTGAGGTGGCGCCCTGTCCCTCAGCCTGGGTCCATTCCAGGCAGTCTGGCTAGACAGGGCCACACAGCTGGCCTTTTAAAGCTGATATGCTTGCTCTGTGATATTGATAGGGTCTTTACCTGGGATTCTACCATATGTGAACATTTTTGCGATAAAGGCTGACGGATGTCTGAGTGAATCTTTGGTTCCACCTCGGACACAAGAGAAACTTCATCTGGTCTGTCAATCTCAGGAACTCATCTTTTGGCTAAAAGTGTCTTTTTTGTTAAAGATGATTCTTTTTCCTTTTGAAGGAATCCTTGAAGTCCTCCACTGCATCCTGATTGAGAGCCCTGAAGCTCTGAACATTATCCAGAGAGGGCACATCAAGTCCATCATCTCCCTGCTGTACAAACATGGGCGGAACCACAAGGTGATGCACAGCGGTGTCGAACAGTTGCCTGGTGCATTCTAAATACCATCACTGAGCCGACAGGAGAATTTTGACAACTAGAGAGTAGTGGGGAATGAATAATGATATGGGCAGTTGCTTGTGTGCATAGCAGACTACGTCATCATAAACTATTTTCAGTGAACCCCCTCCTTTTTCTGCAAAGGTTGTATTATCGAGTTATACTTTGGGAGGAAATAAAATGTCAGCACCAGTAAAACAGGGCATCCATACAAGAGCAAAATGACATGAGGTTAATGTTGGTATAAATGAGATAAGCACTGCAATTAAAAATAATTTGTCACGCAAAAATAGCGTTTGGAAAAACACGAGGTGTTAGGCATTTAGTTTAACTTTTTTCCTACTTTGGCTCATTGTCCTGTCATTTCTGGATGATTCAGATTCTGGATGTGCTCTGTTCTTTGTGCGTCTGCAATGGAGTTGCTGTACGAGCCAATCAGAATTTCATCTGTGATCACCTGCTTCCCAACAGAGACCTGCTCCTCCAGACGCGATTGGTTAATGATGTTCAGAGGTAACAGGCCCGTTATGTGTGATCTTGCTTTGTGACACGATTTTAGGTTTAAAAACTAAAAAGTTGTCATGAGAAATCTTAACTTGGATTTACCTTTAAAAAGCGTATTCATATTCATAGAGAGAGCTTTGTTTTGCTTTCTTTTTATTTTTTAATAAAAAAATTTTTTTCTACTAGTTTTGCTTAGAGTAACCAGACTTTGGCTCTCTCCCTTATAGCATGAGGCCCAATATTTTCCTGGGTATGAGTGAAGGTTCGGCCCAGTATAAAAAGTGGTACTATGAGCTCATGATTGATCAGGTGGACCCCTTCCTGACAAGCGAGCCCTCCCACTTGCGTGTTGGCTGGGCCAACACCAAAGGGTATGCTCCTTACCCTGGGGGTGGAGAGGGCTGGGGGGGTAATGGTGTGGGCGACGACCTCTACTCCTACAGCTTTGATGGACTTCACCTCTGGTCTGGTGAGTTTTGATTCTTCTCTTTGGGTCTGATCAGCTTTGGTAAGGCAGGGTCAGGTGCTGTAACGCCCCATGCTTTGAATGTCACAGGGCGTGTTCCTCGGGCAGTAGCCTCCATTAACCAGCACCTTCTGACCTCTGACGACGTGGTGAGCTGCTGCCTAGACCTGGGTGCCCCCAGCATCTCCTTCCGCATCAATGGGCAGCCGGTTCAGGGCATGTTTGAAAACTTCAACACCGACGGCCTCTTCTTCCCCGTCGTCAGTTTCTCTGCTGGGGTCAAGTATGTGCACATACTTCACACTCCTTCACACACCCTCAACCAAAAACAAGAATGAATGCTTGCGCAAGCTCAGAGAATTTTTTTTTTACTTCTTAAGTTAAAATTGCTGTTTCTCTCCCACACAAGAACAAACACATTTTAATAAGCACCCATACAAGAGCTACTGATGCACTTTCTACACTGATGCACACATCTTCCTTCCATCTGCTCGTATGCTGGCACTGGTCTTCTAGCTAAATGTCAAAGAATTATTTTGAATGCAATAAAAAACACAAGTATCAGGCTATTTATAAAGGCTGAAGCTAACATTCTGTACACAGGTGTTGCCATGGTTACTTCAGATTATTTGATTGGCATGCCTGCGGAAGGAATTTATAGCTCCAGCTGACTAACATTGCTCCTATGATCAGTCCTGTGGTCTCCATACTTCTTGTTGTGTAGTTAACGCTAACCTGGGCTCACAGCTTCAAGAAATATGTCATTGAATGTCTTTTGGTTTTTGTATTGCAGGGCAGAGTTGTAAATTTAATACAGAGGCTATGCCAGTAGTAAATGATGTATCCATTGAGGGCCCCACTCTGTAGGAAATGGGTAGTGGTTGTGTTCTGGTCTTAAATAATTGATTGGTGCACAGAGCTGAGGGACATCAGAGCCTCTGTATCTGTGCCGGTGTAGGTAGGGACGGTGCCACCTTACTAGGTCTGAGCCTGGGTGTCAGTAGCCATCTCACAGAAACAGGATGGGGTGTCAGGATTATGAATGCCTTCAGTTTCCAACTCATGCTACCACAGATGTATCACTGAGATAAAAAGGAAGTTAATGTCAAGCCCTTTGGGATTTGTTATGATAAAGGAATTTACTGCCAGCAACCGATGATAGACCAGTAGTGGCTTTGGTCTTTTCAGAGTGCGTTTCTTGCTGGGGGGTCGCCATGGCGATTTCAAGTTCCTCCCCCCCTCGGGTTACGCGCCATGTTATGAGGCCTTGCTGCCCAAGGAGAAGATGCGGGTGGAGCCAGTGAAGGAGTACAAGCGTGATGTAGATGGTGTGAGGGACCTGCTGGGTACAACCCAGTTTATGTCCCAAGCGTCCTTCATCCCCAAACCAGTGGAGACCAGTCAGGTTAGCTTGTCTCTCTATGTGCACATGTACCGATCTAAAAGGCTTGTGGCAAAATCTATATTGTTGTTTAATTAGTGCAGATGTTTAACTTTATACATGAATTGGAGCAAGCCATGAAAAGGGCCCCAGACTAAACGCCCTCTGATATATATTGGTATACTGGTGATGTAGTCACACAGTTGGCACTTCAGTGTTTGCATGGGAGGCCTTCAGCAGCAGTCCAGTGGTATGATATCACTTTCCTGTTTTTTTAGATTGTCCTGCCTCCACACCTTGAGAAGGTTCGGGACAAACTGGCAGAAAACATCCATGAACTGTGGGGTATGAACAAGATCGAACTTGGCTGGTCTTACGGCAAGGTAGGTACATTCTGAAACGTGGGGTTTTTATGAACACCAGTGAAAAATGAACAGTTGTCACAAAAAGGGCAGATAATGGGGATATTGGTTACATGTTGTACCTTATCACATTACTAAATCCATAAACACAGTTTAGAATGGGGGAAATAATCAGTTCTCAGGCAGTATATAAAGATTTAATGTGTCAGAGTGAATGTGTAATGCAAGTGCTTGAAGGACCTGCTTGAGGATGTTTTAGAATTAAGGTTAGGATATGACCTGCATGATCTTAAATCTAATCAATTTTAATCATTTTTTCACCATTGAGGTTAAAAAATAAAAATAGCCTCTACGTCATTTTGCTTTCTCTTTTATAATTTGCGGTTCAAATTAAACAGAGGGTAAGTGGAAATAAAATAAGATTGTTTTCCATTGTGCCATTTTCATCAGTTGTTTCTAGTAATGCTGCATTAGTTCGCTTGTAGTTGCCATATCTTCATCTTTTTAACATCTATTACACAATAGACTGGTTTACCTAACCCCATGAATAATCAGCAGAGGATGAGATTGGAAACAAAGGGTTAACAGCAATCAAAATCAAGGATATCATGGTCTGGCGATGTGGTAAAAAACCAGTCAGTCCCATCTTCACCCATGTTCTGCTGTAATAAGTCGTGTCCCTTGGTCAGCTGTTTTCCTTGTTGTAATAGTTAGCCTTTCCCCATCAGATCATTCTCTTTTTGATTTTTTGGCTGCAGCTGAATTCTAATAAAGTCCAGTTTATCACAAGCCAAAAGTATGGGGCAATGTGCTGTCTGATTATGGGAAAAGTGAAAATCTGGCCAAAAAGGTGTGCCCTCCGCCCTTTTTCTCAGTGTAGTCCTCTGTGACGAATCACTCCATCTGTAAAGCTCCCTGCCTTCCAAGATTTTAATAGGCAACTTCATTGGGAGGGAAGACATCTATTATGTTAAGGTCGTACTTTGTGTTCATTAAAACATTATTTTGGAGCCACAGCTGTTGCAAAATTGATTTGATTTCCCTTTTTAATGAGACCTTGTTAGCCCGAAGAAGTGCTAGTCTAGACCTTATAGAGGAGATCTCCATGATGTGTGTGGGACATTTTTTCCTAAAGGTGATATCTTTGAATTTTGTGATTCCTCCCCTCCTTCATTTACTGCTGTTGCATTATCTGCTCTGTTTCCTTGGGGGCACCATTAGCTATTGACCATTTCCATGTTGTGCGTGATACCTTGTTCTCTACTAACACAGTTAGACTCAGAGAAACCCAAGGGCCTAATTGCATATGTTAATAGTCAGCATCTGTGTACCCCAGAGTGCCCTGTGCACACAGTGTCCTCTGCATTGCCAAACCAGAGCTGCAGCGTGAATTATTTAAATGAAGTGCATTTATGCATGAATACATTCTCCGCCAGCACCGTTAACAAGTTACGCCGCAGTGCCACCTCTCTCACAGCAATGTGTTTCTCTTGTTTAGGCACTAGAAAGCAAAGAGGGAACCTGACTTGTCAGGTGTAGTTCTAAGTGAGAAGATGATGATGTACAGGCCCTCTAATGGACTTGGGGCAGCTATCTATTATGAGCACAACGAATAGCACTTCTTCATTGAAATTATTCTAGGCAATTGGTGTTCATTCAGTTAGTACAAATAGCTATTCACCTGAGACGCCTTGTAATACTGAGCATATTTGTGGTGTGTTTTCTTGAGCAGTATTAATCTGACACTGCAGCAACTTCAGACCGGTGCACGGATGGATCATTTTCCAGTACGCTGCAGTATAAAACACAGAATACAAATAGTTTTAATCCTGACTTGGCAATATGAACTGTTTGCTTACATATCATTCACCAAGAAATCCAGCTCGCATGCTCGCATCCATGTCATGTCCACTAGAGTAGTTTCAATTATACTTGTCAAGAATAATGCTGTTATGGTATTTCTCTGGGTAGGTGTAATATTACTTGTCCATCCTTTCATTTGGCCTTCAAATGTGTATCTTGTTCAGGGTCACAGGCTAATATTTAATGTGTATTGGTAATTTATAGTAAATTGTTTAATGTTCAGCAATATTAAAATGGATGTTTATGTTGTTGAGATTGAAAGCAAAGAGAGATTTTGCTCAAAAGCTTTGCCTAAGCATACAACAGAGCAGACCCTGAACTTTAGTAGTGGTAGTTAACATAGTCATCTGAAGGAATTGTAAAGGGTGTTGGTTTGCCAAAAGAGAGAACTGGAGTCCATCTCCTGCTGACAGTGGACGGTTTTTTGTTATAGTGTACATGAAAAACACTACTTGCATACTTTGTAGGTGCGGGATGACAACAAGAGACAGCATCCTTGCCTGGTGGACTTCGCAAAGCTTCCTGAAACTGAAAAGAATTACAACCTGCAGATGTCAACTGAAACGCTGAAGTAAGTTCTCAGTGGTTTGAGAGGGAGAGTTCTGTGATGGTGGGCCTAATCCATTACCCAACGTGATTGAACGATTGCTGATTCTTTTTGAGACTCCCAGGAGTGATCACTAAAAGCCCCATTGTCCACCACCCAAATTTTGCATCACCGCACTCTGATTCTTGAAAATTCAGGTTCTTGGAGAAAATAAGCAATATATTCTTGCCGTTGCATTTGGCCAGTCATTGGGTCTGTGTGATTCTGAAGCATGTTAAGCTAAAAAATCTTTTAATTCACTTCTATATCCACCAGTCCACCTTTCCAACTGTGTATCCGGTGCGGGATCGTAGTGATTCTGAAGTCTATCCCAGGCAGCCTAGGGCACACGAAAGGGAAACAGTATAATTGAGATGTCTCTCCATCACAGGGCACACACACTCACACACTATGTGCAGTGTAGAGAGTCCAGTTCACCCAGCATGGACTGCAATAGATTAAGAGAGTACCCCAAGGAAAAATACACACAGTGGGAGAACATGCATACAGAGAAGGCCACCATGCCACCCTGATTGCATTATTTTTTTCAGGACCTTGTTGGCATTGGGCTGCCATGTTGTCCATGTCAATGTCAACGCAGAAGATGATCTGAAAAAAATGAAGCTTCCCAAGAAGTAAGAGTCTGAACAGGACTGTTTGTAGTCTAGTCCCACCCTCCTAGGTAAAAAGAAACATACCAGTGTTTACATATCATCGAATTGTGTATTTATATACGAATTACAAGGAATGGGATTCTTTCAAGCTTATTATAAACCATTTGTCCAGATAATACTTTGTCACCCAATCACTTTGTCTCTCTTGCAGCTATATGATGTCCAATGGTTATAAACCCACACCACTGGAGCTTTCTGACGTAAAGTTGACACCCGCTCAGGAAATTCTGGTCGATAAGCTGGCTGAGAACGCTCACAATGTTTGGGCGAAGGACAGAATCAAGCAAGGATGGACCTATGGCATTCAGCAGGTGATGGCCCGCAAAGCGGCACATTCATTATTCTGTCAAGCTATGCATGACAGTTGGGATGTGAAAAGAATTAAGGCTCAGGGTGATGATTTATTTCAAAGAGAATCTGATAGTGAAACATCTTGGAATAACAGATTCAAAATAAGTAACCATATGCAACGAAAAAATGACACACTGTTATCTGGATGTTTTGAAAATACCCTTTTCTAACAGTTTGACTTGTTTGATCCATATAAAAAAATACACTCATATATCACACCGATACGTAATTTCACTTTTTGCTTTCACAAACTGAGCATTAAAGCATAATTTCACATGGCTGCACCAATGATGGAAACAACAAATTAAGTATTCATTTATGCTGAAGGGACTGTCAGCTCCCTCATAAGCACCAGGACTTGGCACTCTTGGGTAACCAAGGCACTGAAGCACAAGACTGGGAGTTGAAAGATGTCTTTGTTTTATGAAGGATTTGAAGAGCAAGCGCAATCCTCGCCTGGTGCCATATGCTTTATTAGACGAGCGCACGAAGAAGTCGAACAGGGACAGCCTCCGTGAGGCTATCAGAACACTGATTGGATACGGATACAATATTGAACCTCCAGACCAAGAGAGTGGTGAGTGCTCTGTTCTGTGAGTTTGAGTTGATTGAATAAAACGACGGCTTCCCTGTTGTTGTTACTCTGTTGAGTGTGGGTTGTTGTATTTGGGGTTGGGTCAGGATAGTTTTATCTCCCTTTTGCATTTCAGGGCCTTTAGGCAATGTATAATTGGCAGTTCTGTTTTCTGAAAAATATGTCTTTTCATATTTGTGGAGTACAGCTTAAATAGGTAAGACTTTTTCTCTGTTTCTCTCAAGCCTGCCATGTCAGTGAGAGGATGAGTATTGACAAGATCCGCTTTTTCCGTGTGGAGCAGACATATGCTGTGAAAACAGGGAAGTGGTACTTTGAATTTGAGGCTGTCACTGGGGGAGACATGCGTGTAGGTTGGGCCCGTCCAGGATGCAGGCCTGATTTAGAGCTGGGCATGGATGACCAGGCATTTGTTTTTGATGGGTACAAGGTGAGCCCCACTTTGTCACATTTACCAGCTAAATTACACATTTACCAGCTGTATTTGAATCCAGTCCATGCAGTTCTTATTTTTGTTAGCTTATTACTTTATGTCGTTTGCATAGCAGATGATAAACAGTTTTCTCAAGTGTCTTTTTTTATATGTATTTTGAAAGCTGATGCTATGTGACATTTTCAGGGTCACCGATTGCATATGGGCAGTCGCTTCTTTGGTCGAACCTGGCACGCGGGCGATGTAGTCGGCTGCATGATCAATATGGAGGATAAATCTATGATCTTCACTCTGAATGGAGAGATCCTCATTACAAATAAGGGCTCCGAACTGTGCTTCGCAGATTTTGAGACTGAGGATGGTGAGTGCAGTTTTAGCTGCTGAGGAGGCCATACCTTAAGCAGTGCGTGTCTTGCTGATCAGCTGAGAACCCTTTTCTGTAGATAGACTATGCTGGACAAAACTGGGTTCATCTTGAAATGGTGTCACTCATGCAGGCCTTAAATTTCTGGATGCAGACTATCCCAGAAAGAATGTTTGTTTTGTCAATATAGTCTCTTTACCTTTCTCTCTCCAGGCTTCATCCCAGTATGTAGCCTGGGTCTGTCTGAGACTGGTCGAATGAACCTTGGGAAGGATGCCAGCACCTTCAAATACTACACCATGTGTGGTCTTCAGGAGGGCTTTGAGCCTTTTGCTGTTAACATGAACCGGGAAGTTACTATGTGGTTCAGTAAACGTCTACCTACCTTCGTCAATGTGCCAAAAAACCACAACCATATTGAGGCAAGTCATTATAGGACTAGCCTGTCCTGTTAGGACCACACCTAACAGACGTACAAGTGTACACATTGTAGACCATGATTTCATACAGCCAGAATGTAATAATAGCAATTATTTGCTGTTATCTCATGTGTTGCAACCTTGTACTGAGGGTACAGATAAGAATTTCAGTTTCTGATCTCAACTGCCATGTGTGCTGTCTGCTGAATGCTGGATGCATACAGGTGACCAGAATCGATGGCACCATCGACAGCCCGCCATGTCTCAAAGTGACCCACAAGACCTTTGGGACCCAGAACAGCAATGCCGATATGGTGTTTTGCCGGCTGAGCATGCCAGTGGAGTTCCATCCTGCCTTTCGGAGCAGTCCCTCTATTGACATAAACGGGGTGCTTGAGGAAGAATCCCAGAAACCCAAACACAGGTGTGAATTTTGGACCCCAAGGCCACTGGAATTCGCTAAGATACTTAATTTTAGTAGTTGATATACTGCTTCTACTTTTATGATTTTTGCCAGAAGTGCTAGAAAATTGCTAGTTTCCTGATCATTACTAATTACTAGTTTCCTGGTCATTTTGGTTTGTAGACATGCTGGAAAAGCCCAGAAACATCACGAAGACGGAAGGAGGACAGATTATAGTAGCATCACCACGGTAGGTAGAAACACAATTGTAATTTCTGTGGAAGCAGCATGAGATAGCTGTAAGTAACCTGCCTGCGCTCTGTTCCGCAGTACTACCACTCCGTGCGGGTTTTTGCGGGTCAGGACCCCTCCTGTGTGTGGGTGGGTTGGGTCACCCCTGACTACCATTACTATAGCAACAACTTCAGCCTCAGCAAGAACCGAACAGTCACTGTTACTCTGGGAGATGAGAGAGGGCGGGTGCACGAAAGGTATGTGCACTGAATCGCTGCTGCTTCAAATTAGCATCACAGCCGCCTTCTCCTTTAAGTGTAATTAAAACTTCCAGTTAATTTACTAATTTTGCATCCTTTCTCATGTAGTATTAAGAGGAGCAACTGCTATATGGTGTGGGGAGGGGACATTGCCAGCACCTCCCCCTCCACTAGCCGCAGCAATGTGGACTTGGAGGTCGGGTGCCTCATCGACCTGGCCACTGGCCTTGTGTCTTTCTCTGCAAATGGCAAGGAACTGCCTACCTCTTACCAGGTACCTACCATTGAATGGTTCAAGACTGCAGAACCATGAGGGCAAGCAATGGATGTGTTATAGAAAGATTCAGAAGAGGAGTTTGAGCGAATGCCTGTGCAGGAGTGTCTCCTTAGCATGAGAGACCAGTTTTATCCTGATTACTACACTTCTCTTGCAGACTGTTTATGATGATTGCTAACTTTGTTTAAAAAGTCGAGAGCAATTGCTATAGAGGACCACATGTCAGAGATGAACATGGTCCAAGTCACTTCCTTGAAAACAGCCTAGAAACGTATTACCATTGTCTAGAACAGTGTTTCCCAATCCGGTCCTCAGAGACCGCCAGACAGTCCATGTTTTTGCTCTTTCCCAGCTCCCAGCAACTGGGGGTCCCCGAGGGCTGGGTTAGGAAACACTGGTCTAGAAAGCTGTTTAATTGTGTCACCCACATACTCCCGATGTGGGTGCATTTCCTAGAGATACACGGATACTAAGAACACTGTTAGGCACATGAAGCCTAGTGACTCAGCTTCCCCTTCAGTCGGCTATCCCCTTGTCCTGGGCCTCTCATATAGGCTACCATTTCTAACACCTTGTCAGAATGGAAAGCTGGGTGACATGGTTCAGCGGTCTCCCGATAAGATTAAGCCTGAGCAGGGTCTGTCAAAACTGCCACTTATGCTGCTTTGCCCTTCTCAGTAATGTATATGCCAGCTACTGAACTGTGGACAAGGTGACAAGATTGCAACTGGGGGACAGTGGCACTGCAGATGAATGCAACTTGCAGTATTCAGAGCACAGCTCCATGCGGCACGGTGCACAGCCACCATCTGCGTGTTTGTCATCCTGATGCTAAACTGCAACATCCCATTGCTTTTCTAATGTGGAGAAGTTTGCAGATAAATGTACAACGGAAGCTCACTTTTCCCTGTCTCATGTTCAGGTTGAGCCCAATACAAAGCTGTTCCCAGCAGTGTTTGTGCAACCCACAAGTCCCAGCCTATTTCAGTTTGAGCTGACAAAGATAAAGGTTTGTTGGTCTTTGAAATTTAAGCATTGGCTCGAGGCATTTTCTAGGTGCGTTTTTGAAGCATTTTGATCTATGACCTCGCACTTCCTGCAGAATGCCATGCCCTTATCATCCGCCATCTTTAAGAGCGAGCACAAGAACCCGGTGCCACAGTGCCCGCCCCGTCTGGACATACAAACTATCATCTCTGTGCTGTGGAGCCGGATGCCCAACACCTTCCTGAAGGTGGAGACTGCCAGGGTGAGCGAGCGGCATGGCTGGGTGGTACAGTGCCTGGAACCCCTGCAGATGCTGGCTGTGCACATCCCTGAGGAAAACAGGTCAGGACACCTGTGCACACATGCGCTCAGTCTGTCACACACACTGCTATATGCTCCAAGTGTCGGCAGTTCTCATGAGAACATGTTAAGCTCAAAGCGTTCAGGTGCATCGTCTTTCATATCCCCATAATGAAAAGCTTCCATCTTGTCTCCAGGTGTGTGGACATAATGGAGCTCTCAGAACAGGAGGACCTGAGGAAGTTCCACTATCACACGCTCAATCTCTACTGTGCCCTCTGTGCCCTGGGAAACACTCGGGTGGCACATGCCCTGTGCAGCCACCTTGACCAGTCCCAGCTGCTATACACCATCGATAACCAGTACCTGTCCGGCATGCTGCGTGAGGGCTTTTACGACGTGCTTGTCAGCATTCACCTGGAGACGGCAAAGGAGGCCCGCCTCATGATGAATAATGAGTTCATCATCCCCGTGACTGACGAGACACGCAGCATCCGCCTCTTCCGCGACGAATCCAAGAGCCACTCGCCTCCCGGTGTGGGCCTCAGTACCTCGCTCAAGCCCCGACTCAATTTTGTGCCACCCTGCTTCATCACCACCAAGCGGGAGCAGCACCTCTACAGCCCACAGATCCCGCTGGACACACTTAAGGAAAAGGCCATCAGCATGCTGACGGAGGCCGTGCAAGGTGGCGGCCACCACATCCGCGACCCAGTGGGAGGCAGTGTGGAGTACCAGTTTGTGCCCATTCTCAAGCTGATCAGCACGCTGCTCACCATGGGTGTGCTGGCCAGCGAGGACGTGCACAAGATCCTGCTGCTCATTGACCCCAATGTCTTCGGTGACTCCAAGGAAGAGGAACCAGAAGAGGCCACCAAGAAGGAAGAGGTGACAAGCAATGAGGAAAAGGCCGTGGAGGCAGGAGAGGAGGAGGCCAAGGATGCCAGGCAGCCAATTAAGGGCCTGCTGGAAAAGAGACTGCCAGAATCTGTCAAACGGCAGGTACAGAGCACCAGTTTTTTATATACGTATGTGTATTTTTATAATTGAATTGAATTATTTCGAGCTGATTCATCTTATCACACACGTAAAATTGTCATAATTCTGCCTGGATTTCCTTCTGCTGCTTGTGGCTTCCTTCAGTGGGTTTAGCACAGATACTAATCCCATAAGTATATCTATGCCCTAGATGTGCGAACTCCTCCACTACTTCTGCGACTGCGAGCTGAGGCACCGCATCGAAGCCATCGTGTCTTTCTCAGACAGCTTTGTCTCCAAGCTTCAGTTCAACCAGAAGTTCCGATACAATGAGCTGATGCAGGCCCTCAACATGTCTGCTGCCGTCACTGCCAAGAAGACTAAAGAGTTTCGCTCGCCTCCCCAGGAGCAGGTGGGAACCTACAGAAACACTGCAAAGGGAAATACATGCAGCTGCTGGTGTAATGCTCCCTGTTTCTGACAGTTCCACAGTCTTTACATTCTTTCACCATCTCATATTTGTAGCTGCTGTTTCATTTACGCTTCGATGTGTCGTTTATTATGGCTGCAATCGAGAATGGCTGTCACGATCTGTGCCACGTTAACATTGTTACAGTGCTTCTGGAGCTCTAGGGTTTGCAGCAGGTATTGCACTCATAAGGAGCATTATTTATGTTCAAATGTGTGTTGACACAAATATGGATGAAAGTTTGGGGGATACTTCTATGAGCCTGTGGTCAATAGATTTTACTGCAATGAGACCGCATAGGTTTTTCCACTGAGTTCCTTGGTATGTTTATTGTTTGTACAAAAGGTAGTGCCTTAGCAACTGTGAGATTCCAATCCTACAGTTGGGCAAATCTTGTGTACCCACAATTTTGTCTACCCCTACCCCAACGATTACACCAGCCCTGCAAATTTGCCCTGTTTTTGCCATGTCATTTACACTGTGTTGCTGTGCTTTGCTGCTTTTTTTGGCCTTTCAGTCCCAAAGAAGAAATTGCCTTGTGTGACCCTTAGATGGCCTAGGGTGCAGGGTCATATTCGTAGCTGAATCAGTGATGGGATGAGTGTTTTGCTGCCATTGTCTTGGTAGACAACAGATGCTCCTTCTGTAATTTTTCTTATTTCCAGATAAATATGTTGCTGAATTTCAGTATGGGAGAAGATTGCCCTTGCCCAGAGGATATCCAGGAGGAGCTCTATGACTTCCATAATGAGCTGCGCCTACACTGTGGTATGGGCAGAGCCTCAAATTGTCGCTCTGTATGTGGCATGGGTTTCATACCTAGAAATTAGACACAAATAACCAGCTGTCCTACAGTAGTCATTCAACTTTAAAATTCTCTAGAACGACTTTGGCTTTCCGAATCAACTCTGGCCAATTACACGCTGCACTAAGGACCTGTTCAATGCAAGACTTGTGTGCGATTAATGATGACGAACTTCATAAGAAGCCTTTATAAGAAGAAAGAATAACAGAATGGTTAGATCTTCTGTTAAAGTAACACTATTTAAAGCAAAAAAACAGGAATGTGTATGGTCATCAGTCTCATTGCTGTTAAACTAAAGTTTTATTCTTTGCTTTCAGATAATATCAATTTATCTTACAGGAACACTGTCCCAGATATTTGCATCTGCAAACAGTTTTGAAACATTGTAGTCTTCAAAAGCGGAGGTCTAACAATCTGTTTTTTTTTTACACAGCAATGGTAGTATAAATAAGATCTGACTTGACCTCAAAACAAGATCTAAATTGAAGTCCTAAGGGACCCATTTTCACATGAAACGCTACCTTTAGTATCCATACCCAGTAACATTTTATGTATGGATAATGCCTGGGAAATTACTTGAACTCTGCAAATACCTATGCCTGTTCATCCAGGAATCCCCATCGAGGAGGAGGAAGAGGAGCAGGACACCTCCATCAAGGGCCGCTTACTGGCTCTGGTCTACAAAATCAAAGGCCCCCCGCAGAAAACCAAGGAGGAACCCACAGTTGAGGAGAAGTCAGCTCCCAGTAAGGGCATACTCATACTTGCCACGTACTGTGCCTGAACACAATTATCCCCCCCTCCCACTCCCCTGCTGGTCTGCGCTTACATTGCACTTAATGTTCCAGGCCCAAGCATACTTTCATCATCACTGTGTGACTTTATGTGTTAAAGAATATCGGAAGAAAAGCTCTATTGTACAGCACATGTGCAATAGGGCTTTTCATGATCCTTATTTTGTGGCTCTCTTGGACTCATTTTTGGCCACATAGACACATGAGTTTCTTATAGATTTATCGAGTATGCAATGTAGTGATTTTCATTTAATTGTGTGGCATATATAACCAGATTTTTGTGAGTTGCATCCGCTTGTTCCTGGAAATTCTCATCCGCTGCAATTTACAACCAGCGCTATATCTCTGTCGTAGACCAAAGTGATCCCTTTGCCACCATCTTTGTTAAATGTTTGTCGCTACGCGATCTGTACCGCCTACCCGATCTGTTCCATCTAGGTCCAGTTTATGTATAGTGTACGTGCGCGCATGCATGTGCCAGTCATATCCTTGACATCATGCCTGTGTTCCGTGCTCAGGCACAATTTGGGATCACCCTAGATGAGTACAGTGCCTGAGTCCAACTTAACCATTCCTGGGCTCGCTTGAAGAGGTGGGCCTGAGCACGGATCAACGTACCATGCCTGGGCATGGTACAGAGCAATTACACTAGTCAAATGAATTAGACTTTGGGGGTCAAATGTGCTTGAGCACGATACGGATCGCCTAGTGTGAGTGCACCCTAAGACTCACTCTCAGTACAGTGTGGCCAACATGGGATGCATCTAGTTACTTTTCCATTTTTAGTCCTTGATGGCAGAAGAGCTTCTGATTTTAGTAGCCAGTTTATGTCTGAATACATCAGCTGAGCTGACTTGGCCATTGTTTTAATAAAGCCAGTTAGGGCTGGGCAAAAACTAATACACTGCACAGTCCTCGTGGACTAGCATTCTGAGATGACTGTCTGATGAGATAAATATTGATTGCTATTTGATATTTGCTTAGATTATAAGTAACACACTGATTCCAAAACCCTTTCAGTCTATTTTGCAGGTATTCTAATTTACATTTTGCTACCAGTGATATGAACGTTGATATCTACATTTCAGATTAGTTTAAAATGTATTTTTAATGGAAATGTGGCCCTTGCCTTGGCCAGTGGGCCGCCTCCTAGCTGTCAGAAGAAGCAAAGCAATTCACAGTGGGACTCTGGATTCTGATGCTGGCAACTGTTTTGTGCTGGTGTTGGAAAATGTGCATGCTCTTTAGAAGCAAGAAACTGCTGTTGTCGGCTTGAAACGACCATCTGTTGGTGGTTTGGAATTCACCGTTTAAATGAAATATTTGATTGCAGCAAGTACACTCTGGGATGTTAAACTTGCACTAAGGTCAGTACTCTGTATGATGCAGCAGATTTTTATTGGGCTTGAGACTCTATACTGCATATCTCAGCTTGATACCACCCAGCGATCTGTAGCCTGAGCATCTTTCACAGACTCGAATGAAACCTACACCTGTTATTTTCATTTGTTCACTTAGCTAAGTGGCACATACATATAACCAATATCAAGTCAGTGTGTGAATATCTCTGATCTTCAAACAAAACCATGTCACACTGAGACCCCCACAAGTCAGACTGGATAATATATATGGTTATAAAAGGACATTTTCCTAAAAATAAATGTGCCCTATTTTAAGACTCATGGTAATCAGTATGTTGACTTCCGGACTTATTACTGGCAGTTTGTTTGTTTTATGTCTTCTATGCAGCCTCCCAAAAAGCAGTTTGTCCTAATTGTTAAACAACCACATGAGAAGCTTTCAATGAAATGCCAACTTATTCAGGCATTCTGAAGAAACACAACTACTGTAATACAGACTGTATTAACAGAAGGAAGTGTACCAAATGTGATTAGTATTCTCTTGTCCAATTACAAGCAGTACAGTTGAAATGACTGGTGCTGGATTTCTTGGCACCCAGAACGTCTTCTCATGGCATTAAAAGCACTGTGCCAGCAGGGATGTGAACTGGTTTTGAGTTCTTTTAAAGGAACATGGGGTTTTGCATGCATACCAGCGATCACAGTAATTGAAATGAGCTTTTAATGAGTTGTGAGGGGCCTGAGTGATTACTTTAGTTTTCGTGGTTGCACTTGTGTTGTGTTGTGTATGGTCCATGCTGAGAAGAGGAATTCTCTGTATCGATTTTCTCAAGGACAAGGAAGTGAAGATGTAAATGTAGCATTTTTACTCTGGCTTTGTGGTATATCCCACAACCCTGACCAGAAAAATCTGGCATGGGTGGGGTAGTTTACAGGGCAGTTGGAGGTTTGAGGAGGTAGAGGGGCAGGTCTAAAGGATGTACCTGACCAAACAAGGTTTGGAACACATACTCAGTAAGGGGCTTGGGAGAGAGGTCGGACTCTGATTACAGTCAGCCCCGTCTTGCAATAGCAGTGCTCCCCCTAAGCCAGGCAGCCACCTGTTAATCTCCCCCGGTTATGCCAAGTTTGCAGTTCCCCTCCCCCCCATAATTGGCCCAGTTTATGGGGGAAGGCGGGGCCTGTAAATGGTGTTATTTATGACCACTGCAGGACAGGCTAGCTGGAATGGGACCGGCAGCTGTGATAGATGTGACTTGGTACCGGGAATGTTTACTTTCTTGACAGCATCTCCTCATGAATACAATAACATTGGAGGTTTGCAGGCTCTGTGTGATTCCAGTTCAGGAAGATGGTATAATGGTGACATGGATGGTGGAATAAAGGACCTGATATGTGCCACATGTGGCAGAACTGTAGTATCCTCTGTCATGATTGGCGATTAGAATTTACTCTATAGGGTTTCCGACACACTGGAGCCTTGTACAAGAGATCAGTTTGCTTTTATTAGGAAGCATCCATTGTTTGAACCTCAGGTGCCCCATTCAGGCAAAACTTGGGAATGTGGTAGATCCCTGACCAGAGATGCCTTTGCATAACCCCCACTTTATGAGTGCTAACCATCGTATTGGTTGTCGCTGACCAGAACATTCCGCAGGCCACCTGATGCCCAGCTGACGAGTGACACGCGCGGCACTAGGAGGTATAGAATCAGAATATAAACCACACCAATTAGTTACGTCAGAGGGGCCCAATAAGATGCAAATGTTATGTTCAGCTTTCACATAGGTTTAATCAGTTGTTTGGAAATGAACTCTGCTCTAAATTGGATCTTTATCCTGTGTTGCTAAGCAGCCTTGATAAAGGCTATTGATTTTAGTTTTAATGAAGCCTTAAGGTTTACCCTCAAAATAGCTGTCCAGACAAACTGTTGACCACAAGCAACATAACATCATTAGTACTTCTAGTTAATGCACCATTATTATATATTATTTCTCAAAATATTTTTATCAAACTGTTTCTGCCTACCCGGGTTCCATGTGTGTGGAGTTTGCATGTTCTCTCTGTGTCGTCGTGGGGTTTCCTCTGGGTACTCCGGAATCCCCCTACGGTCCAAAAACATGCTGAGGCTGATCGGAGTTGCCAAATTGCCCATAGGTATGTGTGAATGGTGTGTGAGTGTGCCCAGCGATGGGTTGGCGCCCCATCCTGGGTTGTTCCCTGCCTTGCGCCCGCAG
>JAAGVU020000025.1:269623-280093 GCA_011763525.2 Mormyrus iriodes
GGCGCCCCATCCTGGGTTGTTCCCTGCCTTGCGCCCGCAGCCTCCGGGATAGGCTCCGGACCCCCCGCGACCCATATTGAATAAGCGGTTATAGAAAATGGATGGATGGATGGATGTTTCTGCCTATGAAAATATGACTTATAAAAAGGTGTTAAGATATACTTTATTCATCCCAACATGAATGTTGTTACCATACAGTCCAAAAAATTTGTGAACTTTAGCTTCCTATGAATATAAATGAAATTTTATTCTCCTGAAAAAAGGCGAAGGAGCGTAAAGGCAGTAAATACACCATAATGGCTGAATACATCACTCAGACAGATATTCCTTTACAATCTGTACTTGTTGCAGCAGTTACAAGTGGGATAACCAACCCAAACAGCGCCTTTTCTCCGCAGCCCTGCGGCCCTGCTGCGTTCCAGCAGGCGTGTCAGAGCTGCATGCCATAGCTGCTGGCTAGACACAACAGGCCGCTCGCTCTACCTGTATTGCCTTGCCGACAATGCCAGCCCTGATTACTGTGGCCAAGAGACTGTGACTGTGTTGGGTTAGGATTTTGCTGCTTTTTGTTTTCTATTCGTGAAAAATTACTTGATTTAACTATCACTTACCTTTTTCATTAGTTATTCAAACGAGGAGGAGATGGTACAGTTTCCCATTAGTGTCACCAATTCACATAGGATTCGTAGCAGACTCTAAGGGTCATATCATTGTAAGTGTTTATAATAACATAGTTAATATGCAGTTAATCAAGCTGAACACTAATTGCCGTTCCCTGCCATAACCTCCCCAGCCAATCTGAAGGAGCTGATCTCCCAGACCATGGTAAGCTGGGCCCAGGAGTGCCACATCCAAGACCCGCAGCTGGTGCGGGTGATGTTCAGCCTGCTCCGGCGGCAGTATGACAGCATTGGCGAGCTGCTGCGGGCCATGCGCAAAAGCTACAGCATCAGCGCCGCCTCGGTGCAGGATACCATCAACCTGCTGGCCTCGCTGGGCCAGATCCGCTCGCTGCTCAGTGTACGCATGGGCCAGGAGGAGGAGCAGCTCATGATCGACGGCCTGAGGTGTGCATTTCCCTGCGCGTGCAGTAAGCAGAATTCCGCTACCCCTGCGGCTCTCATTAACCGTGCGTGTTTTGTCTTATGATAGGCATTATTGCCATACATGTCCCACGTAGCTGGAAAGTGTCATGGCTTGTCATTCTTATGGGTGCATATGTGAGAAATGAGCCAGGATCAGAGCACTTAAACAAAGCATGCAATGCTTCTCTCCTCTATCTAGTGACATCATGAACAATAAAGTTTTTTACCAACACCCCAACCTGATGCGGGTCCTGGGTATGCATGAGACTGTGATGGAGGTGATGGTGAATGTGCTTGGAGGTGGCAAGTCTCAGGTATGGAGGGGTACTTGCATTGGGGGTGGGGGGCAGAGTGAGTTATAACCCTCCTATTTTATTTTAGTGATCTTTTAACTGCCATGCTGTTAGCCTGCCCTCCTTTCCTTCTGTTTAGTTAATGTCTTGTGTACTATCTGTGTTCCTATTTAAATAGCCATTTAAAATAGATTCATGTAAATAAGGTTTAGTACTAGTGGATGTACAAGTCTCATAAATATGTTAATGTAAATGTAATGTGTCTGCACTATTTCAGTCGGAGGATGATGAACACCTACAGCATATTGAAAATGCACCCTGGTGGGAGTATTAGTTAGCATTAGGATTTTAGTGCCTGTAGTCGTGTACGTATTGGAGATGGAGCTGATGTGAAGTTCATGCCACTCTCCAGGAGATCGCCTTCCCCAAGATGGTGGCCAGCTGCTGCCGCTTCCTGTGCTACTTCTGTCGGATCAGTCGTCAAAACCAGAAGGCCATGTTCGACCACCTGAGCTACCTGCTGGAGAACAGCAGTGTGGGTCTGGGTGCGTAGAACTATACCTGGGCTAGCATGAATCTGTTCTAGTTAATAAATGAAATCCTATCAGTGCCTTTGGCAAACAGCTTAAATAATAGTAACCTTAATTTTATAGCAACTCTGTAGTTGTATGACTGCAATATGATTTTTAGGTAATAACTCTAAGGAACTCATTGAAAGTTCAAACCTGAATGTGCAACTTAAAGCTGTTAACGGATTAGCGGCTTGGTAACAGAAATAGAAATGCATTCTATACTGAGAGTAGAAACGCTGCCACCTGCTGTTTTGTGACAGCATATGCTTTCATTTAGCTGTGTGGTTGTTTTTGGGCAGGTGGGAAGAATGAAATAATTTAAATGAACTGTATATTACAGTTTTATTATTAATATAGTAGCATGGCAATATAGTCTTGCTGAATTACAGAATGAAACATGAGGTCAGTAGTCTCCAGGGACCGTACTGCAGAAACCTCGTTTTTTAAGTCTTAACATTGGAAGAGTCTAAGAAAAGATTTTCCCCAATTTGGTATTACAGAAGCAAATCCTAACTAACTTTAGGAATCCTATCTTATCTTATTTCATCCTGTCTGATCTCAGTTTAGGAAATCCTAAATTCTCAGTCCGACATCGGTTATCAGTTTTTACATCTGTTGCCTATCAACCAGCGCTACTTTTCTCATCTCGCAGAGCTATTCTGTGACTCATTAACGTATATGTTCTCAAAAAAACGATCATCCATACTTAAAAAGATAAAAACAGTGCTTACATACTTAAAACTAATAATAATAATAATACACCACCTTGTGTTAAAGATGAAAATACCATGTGCTGAACCAGGTCACTTCACTATTAAATGCCTAATCATCATATTATGATCTCCTATGGCTTGGATGTTAGTGGAATGGTATCCTTTGTGGCTCATATATGTTGCATCATCCTCACCACTGGGCGCTTTCTAATTCATTTCCTTATTTTAATTCAATTGTGGCCACATTTTGCTCTGGGAATGAATTAACAAAACGTGGCCACGAAATATTTAAAATGAGGAAATGTATTAATAAAACATGACCACGATTATATATAATTTTTATGATTGTCATGAATGGGGCTCCGCAGGATACTCTATGTAACAAGCAGCCAAATCACTAACTGCTGTTGTCACCTCTGTTAAATTGCATGGTGTAGCGGGCTGAGATATTTTTGATATGCTGACTACTTCCCATGCCAAGTTTGCAGTTCCCCTCCCCATTAGCACAAAAATAAACATGAATCGCATTTGTCAGTTGCACCACGACTGGGAGAGCCCCATGTTGCAGGGTCGTCCTCTCCAAAGCTGGTCAGGGTTGCATGACTATCTGCAGGACCATAGCCTGGGGTAGCCTGTATCTACTAACACATGTTTTGTCATCAAACACAACACATCGTTAGAGCCTGCCATAAGCTTCTCAATGAAAAAAATCCATCTGGCGACATTTTGTTGGTTGTGTAAAAACAATAAAAGAGCAGCAATATAGATTAAATAAGTTTAGCTATAGCTAACACTATGTGGTGGTCAGTGAAAGTTAGAACAGCTTAACAGTTATTCTAAAGTTAGGAGATTTTAGGAAGTTAGGAAGGTGGTGTGATACAATTTTCCTATCTTCCTATCTTAGGATAGGAACAGTAACTAAGGAACTGTTCATCTGTAATGGCTTTTTTCCTAAATGAGGTCCTAACTCTAGTTACCATGGTTACCAGTTAAGAGAGGATCTGCAGGTTAGGAAGTTCCTGTAATATGGCCCCAGAACTGTTAGAAACTGGAGGCACAATCGGACTCACTGTGTAATTTGCCCAGTAGTTCTCATGTTTTTCTGTCTGTAGCATCTCCTTCTATGCGGGGCTCAACCCCTCTGGATGTGGCCGCATCATCAGTGATGGACAACAATGGTCTGGCGTTGGCACTAGAGGAGCCAGACCTGGACAAGGTGTGTATGTTGTCTGTATACATGCAAGGGAGAAAGGCAGTGAGCAGTGGTTGGCTGAGGATGTCTTCGAAAAAGAGGTTGAGGCAATCCTTAGCTGATGTCTGGGTTGTCTAATATAGGTGGTGACATACCTGGCTGGCTGTGGGCTCCAGAGCTGCCCCATGCTCTTGGCGAAAGGATACCCTGATGTTGGCTGGAACCCTATTGAAGGAGAACGCTACCTGTCTTTCCTTCGTTTTGCTGTTTTTGTCAACGGTATGTCATACCCATTGATCACTTGACCTCGCTTACCATAAAACCCAGATAGATACACAGAATTGTAATAATGGGACCCTATGTTTGTTCATATATAAAAACATATGTGTCCT
The DNA here is from genome assembly GCA_011763525.2 of Mormyrus iriodes. Classification (NCBI taxonomy): domain Eukaryota; kingdom Metazoa; phylum Chordata; class Actinopteri; order Osteoglossiformes; family Mormyridae; genus Mormyrus; species Mormyrus iriodes. Next base: position 273,871 of record JAAGVU020000025.1, read on the forward strand.
CTGTCTCAGGTGAAAGCGTGGAGGAGAACTCCACTGTTGTGGTGAAGTTGCTGATCCGGCGGCCAGAATGTTTTGGTCCGGCCCTTCGGGGCGAGGGGGGCAATGGCCTCCTGGCTGCAATGAAGGAAGCCATCAAGATCTCCGAGACCCCAGCCCTGGACTTGCCCAGTGCTGTCCAGGGGGTCAGGTCACATGTGTAAGTATCCTAGTGACCCCACTAACATTACACACTGCATTACAGCCTGACGCAAATTCACAATTCCTTCTCTGATCCATTCAGCTCCATTGAAGATGAAGAGGAGGAAGAGGTGGTGCACATGGGCAATGCCATCATGTCCTTCTACTCTGCTCTGATTGATCTGCTGGGGCGCTGCGCCCCGGAGATGCATGTGAGTCATATTGAGGACATCTGGAGCTGAAGCAGGGGACTGACAGCTGATTTTAACTTCTGTGACAGTAACAAAGCAGTCACACTCTTTGGATGTGATTATAGCTGATTTCCAGCATTGCTGTTAGTCCTTTGTTCAGGGTAAGGGGGGATTTTGTTCAGTTAATGATGCCTCAGAGGGAATCATGACTCGCTGTCCCTGAATATGTTCTGTTTCTGAGCAGCTAATCAACAAGGGTAAAGGGGAGGCCCTGCGGATCCGTGCCATCCTGCGATCTCTGGTTCCCACGGAGGACTTGGTGGGGATCATCAGTATACCCCTTAAAATGCCTGTAGTGAACAAAGGTACAAGGCTAATCTTCTTTAGCCACTCTTCCCAGTCACCCAAACTGCTTCAGTCACAGCAGGCCACCTGCTATACCAAGCGTCATACTTGAAACTCAGTAATTCCTCTCTATAGCCGTAGTAACTGTGTCACAGGGCCGTTAATACCAACTCTTTGTTCATCTGATTTTCTTTGAAGAAAGTTGGCACCAAATCGGTGCAGTTGCCACCCACAGCCATGACTAAATAGGATCCTTGTCTCCATCACTCTAATCTCACTGAAGGTGTTTCTGTTTTATTTTTTCACTGCAACTGCAGCCATCCCCAGTGCCCCAGGATCCAACACTATCACTGAAAGCCATCTGACAAAGCTAGTGAAAATAACCACAATAAAATTTCACTTCCTGCATCCTTAACATTATTTTCCATAAATCTTTGCCTGGAATTGACGTCCAGTATGATAATGTTCTGGATTAGTGAAACACTGTCGCCTCTCCTTTACTTTGTGTCTGTTCCTTCTGACGTTCATCCTAGGGTTTCAAGTAGGGTGGCTAGTGCAGTATGTTGCATGTTTGTAATCATAAATAATAAACACTGTTTGTACTGATTCTTCTGAGATACTTAACCTACATTGCTTTAGTAACTGTCCTGTTGTCAATATGTGAGACGGCACCAGGAGCTCCTACCATACCTTGTCTTTCATTTTCTTTCAGATGGAACTGTAACGGAACCTGACATGTCAGCCAGCTTTTGTCCGGACCACAAGGCACCCATGGTGCTGTTTTTGGACCGTGTATATGGTATTGAGGACCAAAGCTTCCTGCTACAGCTGCTGGAGGTGGGCTTCCTGCCTGACCTGCGTGCCTCTGCCTCTTTGGACACGGTAAGCAAGAAGAGTAACCACACTGGCATCACACTTAACAGCCACACATTGCATTGTTCTCACTATTACTGTTAAGGCTGGTGTTTCCACTTTACCATCCCTTCAGAGTCTTCTGATTGCCTCCTGTGTAATTGATGCCATCTGTTCTGATAGTATCTTCTGCAAGACCAAAACACCTGTTCCCTGTTTTTTTGCATTCTTTTATAAGGCTGGCCAGGACTGTTGGGGGTGGGGTTAGGTAATTGCGTTTATTGTTAACTGGTGGACAGTTTAGTTTCTTCTCTAGAGCTCAAAGACTCCTGATAAGGCTTGAATGTCTGTCGCTTGGTATCGCCCTAATGGGATCCTGCATTAATGTGATGAGTCATAAGAATAGCCCAGATCCAATAATTGCTGCTTTTCCAGCTGAACTTGTACCCAGTCACTATTAGCAAATGAAATCTTTTATATTTGACACTCTTTGAGGGTGCTTTGAATCTTGCCCTCAGTGCACCAGGGAAAGCTTACTTTAGATTTCCACCAGAGGTATTTTAAAAGTAAATGGCATCATACATAGTCACCATAACTTACAATAAAAGCATGACTTGAATAATAATAACCAAACCGTAACCATAATCCCATAAAACCATAATAAAGTTAACATAAAGTTAGTAGACTGGTATCCCCTGCTTTTAAACAGTATTTTGAATCTTACATGGGATGTTATAGGAGCTACTAAACTCTTTAGAATACTCTGATCTTACTCATGTTATCAAGGACATCAGTGGTTCGTTTTTCATAAATTTGTGTGCTGATAGATTAATGTCATCAATGAAATGTCAACCATAGCCCCAAAAGCTGGTGCAGAGATTCACAGGGATGTGGCCTGGCCTGGCTCCATGATTTTGTTCCGGGCTTCTGCCTGCAGGAGACTCTGAGCACCACAGAGACGGCTCTGGCCATGAACAGATACATATGCTCAGCGATGCTGCCTCTGCTGACCCGCTGCGCCTCGCACTTTGTGGGCACGGAGCACTACACGACACTTATCGACTCTACCCTGCACACCATCTACCGGCTCTCCAAAGGTCGCTCTCTTACCAAGGCCCAGCGTGATGCAATTGAGGAGTGCCTGCTCGCCATCTGCAAGTATGACCGCTTAACATTTCAACGTCACGAAGCCTTATCTTTGCTTGCTTGGTGTGTCGCCCCCTGGTGGTCACATGATTGTGCCTTTCCATAGGTATCTCCGACCCTCAATGCTACAGCAGCTTCTGCGACGCCTTGTCTTCGACGTGCCCTTGCTGTCAGAGTACTGCAAAATGCCCCTAAAAGTGAGTTTCCTCCATCCTCGCTGCCCCTAGCATCTCCTGTTTTAGTTGCCTAACCTTGACAGTACACACGATTCCTGTTTGTCATGCCGGGCCAGTTTGTTTCCTATGAAGGCTCCCCGTTAAGGGCAGGAGTATCAGAGATGGTGTTGCCAAGTTAAACAGATGTCAGCAGCCCTGACTTTAAAACAGGCAGCCCCAGGGAGCTGCGGGCAAGAATGAAATCATTAATGCTGAATGTTGAACATAATGCTGTGCTTAGTATTTTTGTGAGGGGAAACATGTCAGTGTGTTCATCCTGCTGCCAGAATGCAAACTCAGGTTGTGGGGTCATACTGTCACCTTTTTGGGTGTGATTGTGGAGGATTTAATATAAAAAATGGTCTTGCTAATGTTTTGCAGATAAGTTAGATGTATTTGCATATGAAAAACAGTACTGAACACCTCATGCTGTGTACTTTACTCAAAACCTGCTTCCTAAACCATCAGATCACTTTCTGTCTGGGAGTTGAGCTTATGGAATCAGTAGGTGATAGGAGACCTACTTACTGTGAGGTTCTGCTTTTGGCTGTTTGGTGTTGGTGGCTGCTTGGTGACTCAGTGGTAGATAAAGTGCCCAGACCTGCAGTGTTTATGACAGCTCCTCTTTCCCATTACCCTCAACCAAGGTGGCTATAACAGGCCACCCCATGTGCTCTTACACCCCTAAGTACTTCCAAGTGTCACAGTCAATGGAACTGATGTATGGGTGTCTCAGTGCTGGCTCGGAGTGAAATACACAAACGCACGCATCCAGAACACTGTCACCATCTGATGAAAACAGAGTTACATCTTACTTAAGGCGCACGGCATGTATTCTGTTGGCTGTCTGACAGCTGTCAGACCTGGTTCAGTCATATCTGCATTAATTAAAAATGATAGGTGTTGGGCTCTGATCCAGTCTGACTGTGTTGACTACTGTAACGGGGCAGCTAACTGTCCAATCCCGTCTTGTGTCCTTTAGCTCTTGACCAATCACTATGAGCAGAGCTGGAAGTACTACTGCTTGCCTGCAGGAGGTGGTGGGTATGGTATGGCATCTGAGGAGGAGCTGCTTCTTACCAAGAAGCTCTTCTGGGGAATTTTCGATTCACTCTCCCAGAAGGTATAGTGTTGCTTTTCCGTCTGGCAAATGTGTCCCAATCAGAGTATGGCAGTCTCTTATGGCCTATTCTTGATTTTTAAAATATAATCAACAATGTGGCTCTTAGTAACAAAAAATATTATTAACCATGAATGCTATTAACCATGGTACAAATTTCCCTTAATAGGGTAGAAAATGGATTTTCAGTTTCTTTTCTTTACTTCTCTCTTGCGCCTAAGAATTCAGGCATTGTGCAAACAATGCAGTGGTCAGATGTACATATTTGTAATTCATAACTTCTTAAACCATAAAAGTTCCAGTTTAAATATCAAGGTTCCAGCTTAACATTTGCTATGGTACACTGAATCCTTTTAAGCATTACAAGCACACATAAAAGTACTGAGAGGTGCTGAAAATCCAGGCTGAAAACGTAAATATTCCAGCTGGCATATGGGATTTCAGCCTTTTTTTCTCATTGCTTTGTGCTTTTTAAAACGATAGTCCATTAAGCAGCTGGCCTCCGCTCAATCCATTACACAGCAGGCTGCATGGATCAAGCAATTCTCCTTTAAACTCAGCTGATTGGTCTTTTCTGCTAATTTAACTCTCCCATCAAATGCTGGGCAGAAATATGACCCGGAGCTCTTCAAAATGGCCATGCCCTGCCTGAGTGCCATCTCCGGAGCACTGCCACCTGACTATGTGGACTCATCTATTAGCACCACCCTGGAGAAGCAGGCTTCAGTGGATGCCCAAGGCAACTTCGACCCCAAGCCTATCAGCACTGCTAAGTGAGTCCCATGTGACTGTGGTGCGCCTCAATGACACCCAAGGGCTTAGGTTTGGCTTCAAAATTGGTAGGGACTAAGTCAGCCCCAAACCCCTCACCCCCACCCTTCCCCCAAACACACACAGCACTCACACAGTATTGGTTGGGACATGTCCTTACCATCCATACCCAAATCTACATCCTTGACAGCACCCTGAAAGCCCAGAGCTGTCATATTTAGTACTATGCAGAAGGATTTGCCAGTAAAAATGTTTAAAGTTATTTATCTGGGTGGTACATGTATGTTTGTTCAGAAAAATAACACAATGTAACATTAGAACATATGCAATTGATAGTAACACAATAAAAGTAACACAAATTTCTACTCTTCTCCAACAAAGTTACTGGTACCTTGTTGGATGGCTATAAGAATACCACTTCAGTTTCCACACCTCTCCTCAGGAGCACCACAGTCATTCCGTGTATTTGTTAACTTTCGCCACCAGCTCAATTCAATAAGTTCATTAGTTAAATTGGTCAGTGAGGTATTGATTAGCCAAACATGGTATGCTAGTGGTTGAGTAAAAAAAATACATGGGTGCATTGGATGGTTACTGCAAATACTGAGGTGATTTTAGGAGAGATTTTGAAATGGTTAAACTTTGGCAAATATAATTGTATTACACTAACATCATTTAAATATCATTTTCTTTGACTGCCTAAGACTTTTTAATAATACATTCAACACAGTAATTATTACTAATATTATTAAACCGCCAAGTCTTTACCAGTAGCTCTTTAAAGTACCAGAACAGGTATGTAAAGGTTTATATGCCTATGAATGATCTATTAGTATTTGGTTGGAAAATAGAAATGTATTTATTTTTAAATGTATTTTCAGCATTTCGCTTCCAGAGAAGCTGGAATATGTTGCCAACAAGTATGCAGAGCATTGCCATGACAAATGGGCTGCAGAAAAGGTAGGTGGGCAGTGGAGGTTAGTCCCACTTACGGTGTGCCTACATCAGTTTGAACTTATATAATCTGACTTTATATTGAGTATATAGCACCCTTCCATTTGGTATTTGGAGGACAACGTTGTTTGATAGACTAGTTGAGATTTCATAACAATTGTCACTTGGAAGCTGGTGCTACATCTTTGAATGAAAGCAGAGTTGAGAGCGAGGCAAAAAGTGTTTTAAGTGTTGTGAATGGCTTCAATTTGTCATCTGTAAAAACTCAGTTGACCTCGGGTTGGAAGTTTGGGGAGACGGTAGACGAGAAGGCCAAGACCCACCCTCTGCTGAAGGCTTACAAGTCTCTGGCAGAGAAGGTATGACCAACCAGAGTTATGAGTAATAAAAGTGATGTGGTGGTTATGGGTGATTTTAATTTACCTGGGATACAGTGGGACACAGTCTCTGGC